>PVJD01019958.1:0-10535 GCA_004026545.1 Mormoops blainvillei
TGTGTCCTCAGACAAGTTACCTAACCTTGCTGGGTGTCAATTTATGTATGGAAGAGTGACAATAACACCTGTCTCACAGGGTCGTTGCTAGAGTCAGAAGAGCAAGTGAATGAATAAACAAACAAACAAACAAACAAACAGATGAGCCCAGCAGAGTGGGCATGTCAGGGGTTAGCAGTTATCAGTCTGCACCGGTCGCCAGCCTGGGGGCACACGGATGGCCAAGTACACATCGCGTGGGAACACAATGTGTGTTTGAGTCCACGGCCCCTATCACAGGGTTTGGTGCAGGATAAATGCTTAGTAATGGTGGGTGGGAGGGAGGGCGGGGGGTGGGGTGGGAGCGGGGGGACTCCGGCATTTGTGCCGGAGTAGAAAGCTGACTTCCACCAGGCCAAGGGGCCCAACACCAAAACTGATGTCTCAAGAAGAGAAAAGGGCCAGGTATGCCAGGGACTCCAAGGTGCTGGCCTCACTGGCCTCCTGTTCCCCCCGTCCCCTTTCGCTGTCTGTGCACTGCTGTCTCCCTCTCTTGGCGTCTCTGTCCCCGCCTTGTCTTTGCTGTCTCTTCTGTGTCTCTGCGTGTGTCTTCCTCTCTCTCCGTCTCCCTCCCCCTTCTCTTTGAGGCCTCCTCTGTGTGTGACTCTCTCCCTCTCTTGCCCTCTCTCCCACCTCCTTGCTCATCTCTTTCTGCTTGTTTCTCCCCCCAACCAATCAATCCTCTCCAGGCCTCTCTCCCCCACATGGAAAGCAGGGCAGCACCTCCAGAATGTCTTCAGGCCGGTTCTCTTGCCAAAAAGCCCACAAATCGATACCACCCCACTCCGTGCAGTTCCTGAGGTCAGTTACTGACTCACGACTAATGTTCCCAGGAAGAGAACGTGCCCTCCGAGACGGCACCCAATGCCCCAGCAGGGGCTCCATCTCCAAATAAGAGACCCACGCAGCAGTGCTCTGTGGGCCGGGCCCCCCCTTCACGGAGCCAAAAGAAACCTTCCAAAGCCATTGTTCTCTATTCAGAAAAACTGTGCACCTCTATGTGGAGTATAACCTTCTAATGCCTTTGCAAAACTAGGTTCTCGATCTCCTTGAGCCCAGAGCTGAGGATAAATGAAGTGAGAGGGGCTGATTTTCCCAGCCATTCCCGTGGTCACCGCACAGACTAACGAAGTCACAACCAGTATCCAGGAAAATAATGAGGAGGCACCCGTTAGTCCTCCTCGCCAGCCTTTCAGCATCAGCCAGCTGTGTGGCTATCCTGGCAAACTCTTATGCATCCTTCAAACCCCTACACCGATGGCCTCTCTCTGCCACTGCTGCCCACCCCAGGAAGGCCCCGCCCCTTGTTCCGCAGCCCTCGAGGCCGGGCCACCTGCCTGCTTTGCCTCCCATCTGCTAATCAGTGAGCTCCTAGGCACAAGGACATTGCCGTCCGTGTGTCCTTGTGTTCGTCTGCCCCGCACCTCGCACAGCGCCTGGTTCGTGGAGGAGGCTCAGTGGGCTCCGGGGTTGGAGGACCTATACGGAAGGGACCACAGTTTGCAAACAAAGATGGCATCATCAGTTCTCAGGGGGCTGCACATGTAGGACCAGGTGCTCGTAAAAAACCTAGGGTGCTTGTATGGTAAGCCCCCGTCCATGGTGTCCGTGCATGGAGCCTGTGCAGAATCTAGAAAGAAGCCAACAGGTCTGAGTCCCTGCCTTGACAGTGGGCGGGTGGGGGCGGGGGGGGGGGGCGACCATGGAAACAATGTGAGACGCGCAGCCTAGAGACCTGGCTTCACGTCCCGATGCCTGGGCCTCTGGCCATGCGATGAGCCCTGGAGCCCAGCTCACTCCTCCGTACCAGGAGGGCACGGTGCCTCCAAAGCAACTTGGCAAGTGGCCTGGGAAGGCAGTGGGCCCCCACCCGGCCTTGACCCGGCGAGGGCGGCCCCGGTTTCAGCCTAGTTCTGTTCGAGTGAGCGGTGAAGTGGTCACTTACACTTAAGGGGAAAACAAAGGCACCGGGAGGCTCCCAAGAGGGCTTTTAACTGCCTGGCAGGTAGGGGCACTCGGAAAACATTTGTGGAATGAAGAGGGAGTGGGTGAGCCACGGCTGGAGGGCTGAGCAGGAAGACTTGTGAGCAGCAGCGACGGGCAGAGCCAGCTGAGGATGACTGAGCCACAGAGTTGCACAATGCCAGGGCGTGCCGACGCGGGGGGAGTGAGCGGCCCAACACGGGAGGAATGCAAGACCAGAGCAGAGGAGAGATCATGTCACAAAACTACAGAAGAAAAGATCCAAGCATTGTGCGGGGGCCGCTCAGGATAAAACTCTTACAAAGAGTCCCTTTTCCACCTGGGTTTCACAGCATTCACGGTCTAGGCCAGGAGTCAACAAACTTCTTCTTCTTCTTTCTTTAATATTTCATTTATTTATTTACTTCTAGAGAAAGGGGAAAGGAGGGAGAAAGAGAGGGAAAGACACACTGATGTGCGAGAGATACATCGATAAACATGCCCCCAACTGGGGACCTGGCCTGCAACCCAGGCATGTGCCCTGAATGGGAATTGAACCGGTGACCTTTCAGTTCACAGGCTGGCACTCAATCCACTGAGCCACACCAGCCAGGACAACAAACTTTCTACAAAGGGCCAGAGAGGAAACATTTTGGGCTTTTCAGGCCACATGGTCTCTGTCCCAGCTCCTCGACTCTGCCTGCCAAGCAAGGGCAGCCAAGACAGTGGTGCACAGGATGAACGAACGTGGGTGTTCCAATAAAACTTTATTTGCAAAACGAGCAGCGGGCCAGGTTTAGCCCATTGGCCCCTAGTTCTAGATGGTGGTCTCATCAGGTGTGGGCCTCACTGTCCACCAAATGTCTAGCGGGTGATGAACCCCCGTCTCTGCCTTCAGGTCCAATTGAAAGCAACGTAGGCACCCCCACCCCAATTTCTTTAAATTCCCACCATTCGTTTTCCCATTCCTGCTGCATCTGTATATGTTTGTAACTTTCTACAATAGAAAGTTAGAAAAAGAAACCTTCCCAGAATGTGGGCTGACTTGGCACGCTGATCATCCCTAACCCAGGCTTCTCTTCCCCCTCAAGCCACAGGACCTGGGACCCGTGTCCCGGCCTGAGGGGCCCTGCACACCCACGCTGGGACGAGACACGACCAAGAAGAATAATGACAGTGGGGGAAGGGATTTCAGAGGACACTCTTCTCTTCTGATTACACTTTTCCTTGTAATCGTTGCTATGAAAACGTCCCTTCGGTTATAAAAGTATATTAGTATATTAGTATAAAGAATACTAATAGTAGATGAGAATATTTTACAACATTATTTGGCAAAATGTAAAGTTAGCAACCCTATCTTGGGCCTAATTTTAAAAATTATAATCAGTTCACAGAATCCAGAAGTATGGGAGCCACTGCCCTCTCTGTGGGTCCTAGAAACTGACATTCCCTCAGGCTGCCCCAATTTCCCACATGAAGCAGATGTGTGACACCCCCGGCCCCCTGCCAGCCCTGGGGGTAAAGCTCAGGCGACCGCAGCCCCGGGAGGCTGTGGCGGAGCATGTGCAGGGGACCTCCTCACCACGGGTCCTACCCTGACCCCACAGTCCTACGCCCAACAGGCCTCTGTTGGTCTTCAAACAGACCTTTGAAGCCAGCGGGGCAGAAATACGCCCCATCTGACAGATGAGGACACTGAGGTGCGGAAAGGTAAAGTGACCTTTCTAAGGTCCCCTAGCAAATCGAGAGCAAGGCAGAGAGAACCACACTGTCACTGATGGTCACCACCCTGGGCAGGGGGTGATGCCCCTACACTCAGCCAACCACCCTTTCTCCGCAGAACCCAGGGTCATTTTCAAGAAGGGTCCTCCTTTTCAGCGACCAGTTCAAAGCAAGAGGCAGTAAGTATGTCACCTGGTCAGAATGTTTGTTTGTTTTTAATTCTCACCTGAGGAGAGAATCAATACATTTATTGATTTTAGAGAGAGAGGAAGGGAGAGAGAGAAACACTGATGTGATGCCCGACTGGGGATCGAACCCACAACCCCGGTATGCGCCCTGATGAGGAATGGAACCTGTAACCTTTTGGCGTGCCAGACCACACTCCCACCAACAAAGCCACACTGTCCAGGGCCAGGATGGTTTTTTTTTAAATGCCAAGAACGGCCTGTGCCTTGAAAGAGATGACTCGCTGGTCGGAAAGACTGGAAGATTCTTTCCATTCTGCTACAGAGGAGGCAAAGGGCCTGGACGCACCCCCTCTGGGCCGGAAGCCTGGGCAGAGTTGGGGGAACTGGCCCCAGGCTGGGTCCTCACACTCTTGTGGGGGTCAGAGCTGGGTGCTGCAGGCTCTCCTGACCCCTGGGCAATGAGACCCCTCCCAGATGTCCCCAGAGAGCTACAGAGGAAAGGGCAGGTCTGGGTCTTGCCCCAGCATGCATGACCTATGCCCATGGAACCAGCTAACAGGGGATGAAGTCAATTACATGAATCTACTGGGAAATCAGCCCATTAAGATGGGGAAGGAGATCTGAGGCTGAAACGGAAAGGTTTTGGTGATATGCAGATGGGGATCAAGGTATATTCTACGTCCTCAGGAGTTTAAAATAACAACTTTATGAAGATAAAATTCACATGCCACACAACTCACACCCCTAAAGTGTGTAACTCCATCGCTGCAGGGGATTGTGCAACCACCACCACCATCAGTTTTACAACATTTTCGAGAGAAACCCCACACCTGTTTATTAGCGATCGCTCCCCATTTCTCCCCAAGCCCCAGCCCCAGCCGTAGGCAGCCACAAACCTGCTTTCTGTCTCTGTAAATTTGCCATTCTGGGCATTTCATACAAATGCAATCCTGTAACACGTGGTCTTTCATGACTCTCTTTATTTACTCTGAGTGTTGTTTTTACGCTTGGCATCCACGTGGTAGCATGTCTCAGGACTTCATTCCTTTTTATTACCAAATAGTCCACGGATATGCCACTTTCTTATGGGCGTTTGGGTTCGTTCCACGTTTATGTGCATGTTTTCATGCGTCCATAAGGTTTCATTTCTGGTGGGTGTATCATATGGTAACTCTCCGTTTGACCTCGTGAGAAACAACCAGACTGTTTTCCAAAGCAGTTGCACCATCTCCACTCCCACCAACAGTGTGTTAAGGTTCCAACTTGTCCGAGTCCTTGCCGATGCTTATGTTTATCTGACTTTTTGACTCTCAGTGGAAAGTGGTATTTTATTGGGGCTTTGATTTGCATTTCACTGACGACTGATGATGTTAAGCACCATTTCACATGCTTAGTGGCCCTTCTTACATCTTCTTTGGAGATGTGCCTGTTCAAGACCTTTGCCCGGCTTTTAATTAGTTTGTCTTTTATTATTGAGTTGTAAGAGTTCTTTATATAGTCTAGATACAAGTCTAGAATATATCTGACTTGCAAATATTTTGTTCCATTTGTGGGTTGCCTTTTTGCTTTCTTGATAGTGTCCTTTGAAACATAACAGTTTTTAACACTGATGAAGTCCAATTTAACTATTTTTTATCTTGGTCATTAAAGATTTTGGTACTGCAGTTAAGAAACAACTGCCTTAATTCAAGGTCAAGATTTACACCTGTTTTTCTTCTAAGAATTTTATAGCTTCAGCTCTTACACTTCGGTCTTTGACCGATTTTGAGTGAATATTTATAAAGAGTATGAGGTAACAGTCCAAATTCATTCTCTTGCGTGTGGCTACCCAGTTGTACCAGCACTGTTTGTTGTAAAGACTGTTCTTTCTCTATGAATTATTCTCTCCCTTTGGAAATCAACTGACTGTAAATGCGAGGGTTGATTTCTGGACTTCCAATTCTTCCCCACTGATCCATACGTCTGTCTTCTTGCCAGTACCACACTGTCTTAATTACTGCTGCTTTGTAATAAGTTTTGAAAGTAGGAAGTGTGAACCCTCCTCCTACTTAGTTCTTTTTCAAGACCGTTTTGGCTATTCTGGGTCCCTTGGGTTTCATATGAATTTTCAAATAAACTTGTCAATTTCTGCAAAGAATCCAGCTGGACTTTTCTTAGGGGGTTGTGTTGAATCTGTAGATTGATTTGGGAGCAATGCCGTCTTAAAAGTTAAGATTTGTGACCCATGAACATGGGATCCTTTCCATTTACTTAGGTCTTGATTTCTTTCAAAGTATTTTGTTGTTTTCAGAGTGTAAGTCTTGTATTTCTTTTGTCAAATTTATTCCTAAGCGTTCTATTCTTTTTGGTGCTATTATAAATGGAATTATTGTCTTAGTTTACCTTTCAGATTGCTCATTGCAAGTGTTTAAAAATGCAGATAATTTCTTCTCTATTGGTCTTATGCTCTACAATTGCTGCTGAACTCGTTTATAAGCTCTCTTGGTTTTTTCAGTGGATTCTTTAGTATTTTCTACATACAAAATCATCTCATCTGCTAATAGTTTTCTTTTTATGTCCCAATCTAGATGTCTTTGATTTCTCTTTCTTGCCTAATTGCTGGGGCTAGGCCTCCAGTACAATGCGGAACAGAAGTGGCAACAGTGGACACGCGTGTCTCATTGCCAATGCTAGAGAGAAAGCTTTCGGTCTTTCGCCATTACGTATGATGTCAGCTGTTGCAATGCTTAAGTTTATAAACTTCGGATAACAATTACATGATTACATGGAATTACATGGAACCGATAACAGTATGAGATTTCTCCAAGTAGTTTAGAGAGGAAAAGCACACGAAACATTCTGCATATACAAATGCGCATAAATAGAAAACACACGCACACCAGCGAACGGAGCTCCCTTAACCGCCTGCCCTGAGCTGCCCCTGGACCACAGGACACGTCCGGTACCCGCAAGGCCTGCCAGCTTGTGGGGTGGGCGGCTCTCTGAGCTCGCCAAGACTCCGTTGTGCTTTTCATCAAACCTACTTATACCATTGTATTTACGTAATTACATAACTCAATTAAGTTTTTTATGTAAACCGCTGGAGTCGGAGTTGAGAGGAATTATTTTTATGAAGGAGGAATTAAATGTTTGGGGACAATCACTGGTAAATTAGGCATGGACAAAAGAACTGCACAACACCAGGGGTGTGTGAAAAGTTGCACATACTAGGCACTTGGTTCCCGCTCCCTCGATGGAAACAGAGACCAAGACTCACAGGAAGTGCGTTAAAGGGCGATGCGAGGAAGGTAACGTGGCCCTCGCCCAGTGGGGCCGCAATCCAAGGAAGGCTGTGCCCCTAAATCAGGAGATGGGGGAATGAACGCACGCTTTAGGTTAAAATGAAATGTTCTGTATGAAAATAAAATGCTCAAGGTACATCTGTATTGTTTTTATGACCCCCTCTTTCATAATCTTTTTCAATGACGCCACTCACTGCCGGGGCTGAGGGTACCAGACCAGGGCTTTTTCCGGACACACATACAGTGGTGGTTACCTAGGCAGGCATGACGTGATGTCATTTTTTTCTACCTTCTTTTACCATTTGGTATATCAAGACGTTCTAATGAGTAGGTACCGTTTTTATAGCAGAGAAAATGTGTGATAAAATTTCTTTTGTAAGATTCAGACTCCACCTCTTCCCGCCAACAACGGGAAGAAGCTCAGAAGGGCTGCCTCACACAGGCCACTGTTGTCCCTGGGGCCAAAAAAGAGCCCCAGCACCACGCAGGTCCATACGGAGGAGACATGAACAAGGGCCGACAAAAACCGACTCATCGGGACACCCCGACGCCGGCGGACGGCGACTTTCCCTGAGCACTAATAAACACTGACACAGATTCCTTAATTCGGTTGAAACTGAGACTGGTCCCGTCCCTGAGCTCTTTGGCGCAGTCCTGAAAGGCAGGCTCGCTTCTGGAAATAAGGCCGGGCTGCTGGACCACACAGGCACACGCAACATCACACCACGCAGATCTGGATTTCCTGGGAGAAGGCCAGCATTCAGGATGTTCTGAAATAAACACCCAGTTGCTGCTCTGACAGATGCGAACTTAGAGGGTTAAGAGGTCCGACCCTCTGCACCTAAGTCACTCCATCACTGATCACTGACTTGGCTTCTATGTGTCCCCTCACCGCTTCTGGGGTTCACGGTGGGCAGCAATGAACCGAACAAGAGAACGGACAGAGGTTGGGCCTTCCCTTGGAGACGGGGTTTCTGACAGGGTGGAGGCCTCATCTCTGGTCCTCTGGCCACACCCCCACGCCCCAATTCTCATCATTACATTTTTGTCTGAAACACAGTTTGCTAAGCCAAGATCCTGTCTAAACCAGTGAGGACGCAGGAGTCAGGGAAGGGGAAGCTGAAAGCGAGCGGACACGGGCTGTGCTCGGGGCCGGGCCCACGTGGGAGGCTTCGGGAAATTCCCAAATAAACACCCACACACAAATAAACACCATGGTGCCACAGAAAGAGGCAGTAATCAAGGTGTGTTCAAACCTGTAGGGGAGCCAGGGCCAGCAGGAAGTTGCAAAGTATATGAGCTGGGCTTGCAGGAAGGGAAGGCCACTTGGGGTGGACAGTCCCCGCCACCCCCCCATCAGATTCTAGAGCCCCAGGGCAGCCAGAGGCACTTCTAGTGAGGGGTGGCAGGCGTGGCCATTCAAAATCTGTTCTCCCCCACCCCCACCACCCCCACCTCTGTCCCACCTAAGGATGGACCTTAGGGTGGATGAGTACAGTTTGCACCTAACATGACATCACTGTGACCCAAGCCATCGCTGGTTCGAGAGGGAGATTTCCATGGATGCTCTGCCCCCGTCCCATGTGGTCCCGACCCCCTGCTGAGCCTGGCACGGAAGAGGGGCTCAGAGAGTAGGAAGACCAAACCAGCGTCCGCATGAGCCAGTCCTTCCAAGTATCAGGGCCCGCCGCCGGGCCCCCGGAGCCCAGCTGGTTGGACACATGCCCCTCCTTGAGGGTGGCCTGCACGTCCGGTAAATAAATGGCTCCCACCCCAGCCAGCCCCTGGGCGGGGACTCTACAGAGGCTCTGAAAGTGAATTCCAGTAAAGCAACACTCGGCCTTATCTTTGAACACTCTGCCTCTGAGGATGAAACCAGTTTGCAGGGCTCCACGGGCAGATAGAAATCCCTTAGAAACGAGCCTCGGCGGGGGGCGGGGCGGTGGGGGGTGCGTGGAGAGGGAGAGAGGAACAAATGTTTAAAACGCAGTGTCGGCGGTCATCAGAATGGTCCCAGCCCCACGAGAGGTGGGGGCAGGGGAGGGCCAGTGTCTGTAACCATGTTGGGGTTGGGGAGTCAGGGCTACACAAGACATGGAAGCAAAAGGGGGGCGGGGTGCAGTGTGGAAAATACGGGACATGTAGGTCTGCTCAACAAGGATGCCGACCACTCCCCACCACCCAATCAATATAAATAAGCGCCCATGTCGGGCGGGTCTCTGGCTCTCAGTGACCCGCCCAGTTACCCAGGGCGAGGGGACACGACATGGGACGACGTCACTCTGTACTGGTCATTTATACCCACCGGCTCAGACTTAAGACACAAACACCCTCAAGGGCGTCTGGAGGTTTGTTTTGTTTAACCATCTCTAGAAAACAGGACTGCCTCCTGACCCAAAAAGGAAAAAAAGTCACAAGGGTGCAGTGAGGTGAGGGCCCAGGGGACAAAGCTAGCTTTGGGAGATGAGGGGGCAGTTCCTCTCAGGTTGCAAAGGTAGGTCCTGAATGAGGCATGCGGTGCGACAACAAACTACGTTTGTCCCCTTCCACCGCCTGGCAATCCCAGGACAAGGGTTCCTCGGCCCCTTCCCAGAGGTCCCTGGCCTGGCCACCATATCTGCCGGGCCTGATACCCTGGTCTGCGGCGCTGCTCAGGCAGATCCCTGGGGAGGCCAGCCACGTCGCCACCAAATCCTTTGGACCACCTGCACCGCCCCCCTACTGCCTCTGGGAGAAAGGCACAAAGGGACTTGAGCAGGTGTCCTGCCCAGGGAGCTATGGGCCCTGCTCTGACCGCAGGAGGTCTCAGGACCCCAAGGCACTGCACGCATGTGCGCACACCCTCTGGAGCGCACACCGAGACGTGGCGCAGACTCACACTTCCATTCACGTCCACGTCCCTCCTTGCGGCTGGGGCACACAGACCATCTGTGTGCTCAGGGTTCCCAAATGTGGCCGAATGTTCTCAGTGGTTGCCCCTGGCAGGGAGGGTGTATTACAGATTAGCAACGTTTTCTCGTCTCCTGCTGCTTTCTAAATGTTCTATGGTGAACATGCCTGTAGCAGAAAAAGTTCTAGTATACAGTTTATTAAAGTCTAAGACAAGTCGTAAGTGGTGACAGAGAGGGACACACATACAAGCCTCATTTGATTCACAGAACAGCACTGAGCACAGGGGCCTCCTGGTCACAAAGGAACAAACCAAGGACAAAGACGACAGAGCTGCCCAAGGTCACCAGCTAGATGTGCCCCAAACCCAGAGCACAGTATCTTCACTCCTGGGAAAAGGCTTCTCCTACATTTCCCAGGGAGTGAGAGAGAGAGAGAGAGAGAGAGTTGGGGT
>PVJD01019959.1:0-10532 GCA_004026545.1 Mormoops blainvillei
AGAACCAACTGTTCTCGGGAGACATTCATTAGGCACCCTTGTCTGCAGGGCCATGGCTGGTGTAAAATTATGCATGAAATCTTCAGTTCATTGATTTATTTAGACATTTTATTCTTCAAATATAAGAGCCTAGCACTGTCTGAATAATGGAGAGACAAAGAGAAGGAAGCAAGCTCCCTGCCATAAAGATATAGGAATTCTCAGTTCAGTGTGGAAGCAAACACATACCCAAATACTTACAATACTTAGAGATAAGTGTTTTCACTGAGCTTTAAACTATACTAGGTGCCATAAGAGCCCAGAGGAAATAGCCATTCATTCTTTTGGGGAGGGGAGGGCGAGTCAGGGAGGGCTTCAGTGAGGAGGTGACACTGAAGCTAGGCCTTGAGAGGTGAACAACAGATCACCAAAGGAGGAGAAGGTACACCAGGCAGAACAAAGAACTTACAGACATAGAGGCATGAAAGGAAATACCGCTCCTGGGAATACCAAATTGTTCAGTACTTCTGTTAAAGATTGAACTCCATCACTTACCAGCTATGTGACTGGGCCAAGTCATGTGTTGCTCTTGGCTTTTGCATCCTCCTCTGTTAAATGGTAGGTATAATAATAACGATCATTGCATACACACCATGAATCTCACTAAGATTATTTGAGAAGCAAACAAAAAGTAGTGAACATGAAATTCTGGTGTCATGTGGATATGTGAACTTAGCCATTCTTTTCAACCTTCAAAGGCTATGTAATAGTGGATGTGAAATAACTTTATAAATTATTAAGCACCAGACACATGTTTGTTGGTAATACTACAAATCTCAGCCCCACAGGAAAGCTCAAGAGTTTAGTTTTCAGTCAGTGTTCATTCACCTGACTCCAGTCCCTCCCCGACTAAGTCTGGTGCTGGGATCCCTCACTCCATCCCCTCACCACCATGGCAACTTTTAATTAGTTTATGTAGGCAGGGAGATGTGAGCAAGATTATGTCCTTGTACCCAAACCCCATCTTATTCTTACCTTCTTATCTTTTTGTCTCTGGACATCAAATGAGGATATATATTCTTCAACTCTCTCCTTCATATTCCACTCTCCCCTACCTCATTCCAGGAGTTTCAGTCATCCTTTAACTCTCCTGCTTTATTCAAGCACCTTTTTAAAAAATCCTCGCTTGAAGATACGTTTTTAAATTTTAGAGAGAAATGGAGGCTGGGGTGGGGAGAAACATCGATGTGAGAGAGAAACATCGATTGGTTGCCTCTCATATGTGCTGCCTCCCACAACCAAGGATGGAGTCTGCAACCCAAGTATGTGCCTTGACTGGGAATTGAACCCATAACCTTTTGATGCACAGGACGATGCTCCAGCCAACAAAGCCACCCAGCCAGGGTTATTCAGGCACCTTAATTCCAGCATCTGGTATGCTGGATTGTTAGTTCCTAAATCCTATTGACAGTGTGTCTAGGGGACATCATGCAAATTAGATCTCTTGGTGGTTTGCCTTAACCTCCTGGGGGCTGAAATATAGGATAAAGAGTTGGATTGTTCTTGTGTTTAAAGAGTTTTTATTAGAATTTGGTCATCAGGCATGTTTTCTCTAATCCATGAAATGGGCAAGGTATATGTGCCCTGAGTAATTAGTATTGTCACAGGAAGCCCAAGGAGAATAGATGTTTGGGAGGGGGGAAAGCAGGCAGGCTTTCCTGGCTGAGTCTATAGTTCCAAGTTCTGTTGAGACAATGAACTCTCCAACTTATCCTTGGCAGTAGTCCCTCAGTCACAGCTACCTGCAGATGATTATATATGGTCCCATAAATGACATATGTGTGTGAGCCTTTCCTTTCTGGAGAGACTATAAGCTCATAATGGACAATATCTATATCTTCTGAATTTATGTATCTTCATTCTATGCCTAACCTAGTGTTTGGCACAGAGGAGCTCACGTAATTGAATGAATGATAGCTACCTGAGTAAATCACAGATATGTTAGGGAGACAGGACGGCTTGACTTGGAAATTCTGAAGACCCTTGCTCTTTGGACTATAATACTTTAGGGAGTTACATTTGCCTCCCGGTGATAGGGGAGCCAATACTTTCTTAGATGCTGCTGTTCCTTATATCATAACTATAAGATGCTGTTACATCTATATCATAACTCTGATGGTTAGGTAGTACATTGTTGCCCCAAACCTACCTTCCACAGCTGCTCCCCTCTATCCTGTAAGTGGAAGGTAAATCAACCATTTAAAATTTTCAGCAGTAATTAATGGGATACCTATTGTATGTCCAACAGTGGGATAAGAAATGAATTATACAGAGGTGAGTAAGACACTGTCCCTAGCCTTGAAAAGTTTGACCTGTGGTCAGAGAAACAGACTTGTATTCACATACCCATAATATAGAAGCAAGAATGTGTTGTGTGAGGTCAAAAGAAGGAGATATTAATTTGGTATGGGGAATGTTGTGGGTTGATAAGTAAACCCCAAAATGTATGTCCAATTCCCAACCCCTGATAACTTTGAATGGAAATTTCTGTGGGGAAAGGGTCTTTGCAGATGTAATAAAGTGATGGATCTTGAGATGAAATCATACTGAATTAACCAGATAGAACCTACATCCTATGACAAGTGTCCATATAAGAAAATTAGCAATATAGAGAAGAAGGCAAGTTCATGTGAAGATTGCAGCAGACATTGCAGTTATGTCAACACAAGCCAAGGAACACCAGGATCCACAAAAAGTTGGAAGAGGCAAGAAAGGATCTATCCCTACAGCCTTTAGAGAGAGCATGATCTTGCCACAACACCTTAATTTCACACTTCTGGCCTCTGTTATTTTGAGCCAACAAATTTGAGGTAATTTGTTGTGGCAGCCATAGAAAAATTATACATGGAAATTAAAGAAACACTTTTAAAAGGATATGGCACTTCACCTAGAACTTAGGGATAGAGAGCACTTTCATTCCAGGCTGAGGAAACAGCATGAGCCAAGATTTGGAGATATAAAATGGAGACTGTCTGTGCAGTTGGAACATCAGCTATGTAGAGATGGAAAGACATTGGGACTGTTTTATAATTATTAGCTTAGGCATTTTGACATTTTGTTTCTCAGACTTTTGGGAGCCATTGAAGATATGAAAGCTTAAAGTAACAAGAGAGAATACCCTGTTATTTAACAAAGCTGAAGACACTCATTTACTGCTCTGAACAAATAGTCACACTGGATGTGTGTTGACTCCACATTACCTTGATGCCAATTGGATTGGTTTACATGTAGCCAAAGAGGATGCTCAGGGAGCATTCATGTTACACACATGAGAATATCTCTTTCTTGCCTTGTTTTTGACTTGCTCTTTTGAAACACATCGTCCATCCTGGGCAAGATCTACATTTTGCTGAGTAATTCCTGGTGCAATGTCCTTGGGGGTTTGACATGAGTGTGTATGTGGATGGATCTGGAGAGGCTAGTTCAGGGAAGGTCAGGCCTCTAACTCAGCCAGCACGTCAGTTTTCTTCCTAAAGTAAACTTCTCTCACTCTTCTTTTACTTATATTATTTGTCCTATTGTCTGAGCCAGTCATGATTTTTCACATGATATTGTCACTGTCACCATTTTCAACAGTAGCAACAGGAGCAGCAGATATTAACAGCAAAAGGAGGATAGCACAGGGACTGCTAGTGTAGATAGAAGGAAACTCATGACTTCTTCCTCAATGACTTAAGAAAGCCTTCCTGCAGAAATGGAGATTTCAGAAACTTCTGGAATACATGTACAAACAGACACACTTATTATAGACCTCTATATACCAAGTCTTTTGCCAGGTGTTTTCATATACCTTAACTCACAAATTTCTCGATAGTTCTGTGTGAGGTAGAGGTTATTATAGTTATCCCCTTTCAACAGATTGTAGCTTTCAGAAGACTCAGTAAACTTCCCAGGACTATGAAAGGGCAGAACACAAGGTAATTTGATTCCAAGACAATGCTTTTATACTTTAACACAGCTCACCCTGCTTTCCTCTACCTGGGTTGGTGGGGGTGGAAGAATAAAGTATACTCTGAGGTATTGCACTTTATATGAAAAAAGTTCTTTAAGATCCTTTCCTTAAGGGAGAAGAAATAAACATGTCTAAGAAGTCCTCAACCAGATATTTCTAGGCCTCAGTGAGCTCAGTCTGGCTGGGATCTCTTCCCTCTGGGAACTAGGTCGAAACTAGGAAACTACATTGCAATTTCCAACAGTGTACATTTGGCACTACTAATACCTCTCACACTGAATAAAGCCTATGAGTCTGTGCCTGAGAGGGAGTTCATACTTTGCAGAGCACTCTGGTGGTGTTCAACTCAGGGAAGCCCAAACCTTACATCACATATTCTATACATTATGCACAGAAGTGCAGTGCCACCCAGGTGCACAGTTGCAAGATGGAGAGCTGCATTTCACTGTGGGATCTGGTTCAACATAACTGCTGATCTCTGTCCATGGTCCTGTCCTGAGTCTGGACACACTTCGTCACCACCCACACTCACACTCCTACTTTGCTTATGCCCTCCTCAGTGCTGTAAGACCACAAATATTTGACCTGTGGCTTTATCTGGGTCTTCTCCAATGGCCTTTGATAACTGAAGATGGAAATGGTTTTCTCCAGACCTCAGATCCTTAACTTTGAGTCACTCAGCCTATCCTAGCATATTTCAAAGACTTACCCTGGCAGAGAAAATGCTCAGTGGCAGAAGTCCTCACCTAGGCTGGCTTTGAGCACAGCAGCCAAGGCACCTGAGCATGTTAGGCAAATGAGAGCAGGATATCTGAAACACTATTGATTGAAACGAGCGTTTTGCTCATCTGGCCTCAATTTTTAGGCCCAGCTGTTGCAACTCAAATCTACCTCCATAGAACAATAAACTCAACCAGCAGGTTTTGTTTATTTATTTGTTTTAAGGCTTCAAGGAAGCAGGCTTCAAGAAGGAGAATGTCTGCAGTGGGGCATTGTTTTTTAATAGAATGTCATGAACAAATGACACAATATATGTGAAAATCCACCATAAATGTTCATCGTTGCTACCATCTGAACCCTAGAGTTTAGTGCTTCATCTGGCTACCTAAATACAATGTGGCCATGACGCTTATTTTCCATGCTTAGAAAAAGAATGCGAATTTAAGGCTAAAGTATCATAGAGTTCCAAAGTCTCCCCAGTCTGGCCCCATTCAACCCATCTAAATTTGGCTTACTTTCTGCAGTGAGCCCTGGCTCCAGCCACTCTAGACATGTCACTGACTCCCAGATACATTGCTCACATCTCCCCTTGGCACTTCCTCAGCTCATGCTCTTCCCCATGCTCAATATGCTCTTACCCTCACTGCCGTGCATAACCCTACTTCTGCACAGGACCGCCACACCTGGCGCGTGCTCAGAGACCCCCAAACTCCCTCTGACTCCTGACCGAAGAGGACCCAACTTATTTTCACCTCTCATGCAGCCCTCATTCTGCACAGCCTAAGAGTGTTGATTTCCTGTGTTTATATCCCTAGGCTAATAGACTATAGGTTTTTTTGAGGTAACGACTATGTCTTTAATTGTCCCTGTTTTCTACTCCTGAGACCCAACACAGAGCCCCAAACAAACACTAACTGAATAACTCATAGAATGAGGATCTCTTTGCCCCTCCTAGGGCTGCTGAAAGGGGAAAAAAATGAAACACCTGTCTACTGTCAGGAGGGAGAGAGATATAGTTTTCTAATGCTGTTTAGGACAAAGGAGGGGAGTATCGAGGCAGCTTGTCAGTTCCATTATATTTAATGGGATCCCTTGGTGTGCTGGGTGCTGCCCTTCCAACAATAGGAACAGCCAATACTGGTTTTAATTTACTGACCTCTCAAATCTGGACCACCTGAGCTCTTTTGGGCCATCCTTTGGAACTCACCAGGCAAAGGTGCCATAAATTTCCAGCCATAGGCCATTATTATGATTGTTTTATAGTCTCTGAGCACAATAGTAGTACATTATGTAAAAAATAATATAATAGTTTCCTACCTTGTATATGCATATGATACTGTGATAATGTTATTCTGCCACTCACCTTATTTTATTCCTCTGGGTTAAGGTAGAGCATAAATTTGTGCTGAAAAACACCCTGTGTCTGCCCTCAGGATGATGGAAAGAAACTTTCTGAGTCCAGCTGCAGGATGGCCATACCTTTTATGGCCCCTAAATTCCAGACAGTACAGCTCCCTTCACTGGGCACAAGCCACTGTGGGACTGTTAGAGACTATAGCAGGCTGAAAACCACAGCACACTTGGCACTTGGGTGGCATGTGAAAGGCTAAGAATCATCCAGGAATGTAACATGAAAGTGATGGGGGAGTTAAATGTTTTTCCTAAAGAGAAACTCCAGTAAACTCTCTTTTAATCTTCATCATCAAGTTCTATTAGGCAGTGAGAAAAGAGATTATGCTCTCCATTTTCCCACAGGCAGAAACAAAGATTCAGAGAGGTTCAGAGATTTTCTGAACATCACACAGTTCGGCGATGCTAAAATTAAGGTCAAAACCCAAGATTCTAGGTCCTAGTCTTATACTTCTTCATTATCCCGCTTTGCCCCAATGGACATGTTACAACTTGACTATTAAATAGTGGGGCAAATTGTTCCCAAATGGCACCTTATTGCATTGAAGTCTCACAGTAATTCTCTCCTTTAGGTCTACTTTACAGGGAAAACAAGTATGTAAGAGAGCCCTTGTTACTTTTTAGTCAATAAAACCCCAGGGAAAGGGATGATGTGAGCTAAGACAGCTGCCTTGACCTAAGTTCCACCCTAGACAAAGCAAAGAATGTAGTGAAAATCCGATCAATGCCTTTATATTGAGTGCCTCTGTTGTTCTAGGCACTGTGGTCAGATATGGGCACCAAAGTTACAGGTATCTGCTCTCAAGTGAAATCAGTATTTTGAAGAGATACCAAACTCCAATGTTCATTGCAACATTATTCACAATAGCCAAGATAATGAAACAACCTAAGTATCTGTCGATAGATGAACAAATAAAGAGAATATCTCACATACACACACACGCCCCACTGGAATATTATTCATCCTAAGCAGGAAATCATGCCATTCACGACAACATGAATGAACCTGGAGGACATTATGGTAAGTGAAATAAGCTAGACAGAGAAAGATGAATACTGTATGACCTCACTTTCATGTAGAATCTAAAGAAGTTGAACCCATAAAAACAGACAACAGAATGGTAGTTGCCAGGGGCTGGGGGTGGGGGAAATGGGGAGTTGTTGGTCAAAAAGCATAAAGTTGCAGTTATTCAAGGTAAGTTCTAGAGATCTAATGTACGGCATGGTAACTATAATTAATAATACCGTATTTTACACTTGAAATTTGCTAAGAAAGTTGATGTTCCACACCAAAAAAAAAAAAAAGAATTGTAATTATGTGAGCGATGGATATGTTAATTATCCTGATTGTAGTAATCATTTCAAAATGTACGTGTATATCAAAACATCACATTGTACACATTAAATATACACAATTTTTATTTGTACATTTAAAAAAATATCTGTTTTCCTCTCTGTAAGTAAAGAGTCTAGAAAGGAAAGAAGACACATAATCAGACAATGTCAGTATCATACGCTGAGTATAGTAATTAAGGTAAACACAGGTGCTAGGAGGGCACAGAGGAGGACACCCACGCTGGCCTGCAGGTCTCAGTAGTTTTCTTGGAGTAACTACAGATAACAGCAGTGCCTGGCCTGTTCAAATCATTCAATAAAGGTTAGGTATCATTATTACGGCATTAAGCATTATCCGTGCCCTCAAGGAGCTCACACTCCAGTAAGGGAGAAAGTACAAATTACATAACTATAATAATATCTAATTCATGCTAAATGGTCTATCGGAGAAGACAGAAATGGATAATAGCCTCCATTCAACAAATGCTGCCTATGTGCCAAACACTGTTCTAACATTATATGTATACACACACACACACACACACACACATATGTAGATATATCCTTCATTTAGTTCCCACAACAACCTTATGTTTACCTACATTTCCCTCAATTGTAGGTGAGGATGTTGAGGTACAGAGAAGTAAAGTAACTTGCTTAAGGCCAAGTTAGTTACAACTAATAAATGGTGTTAGGTAGTCATATATGAAAAAGAAAAAAAAAGCCATCCATGACATCTGAAAGCTGGCCTGGCACTCACAGGTAGGCCATGTTGTTTTCCTGTTGGACATAAAAAAATCTCAGAAAATACTGACATCAGACAAGGTTACTCTGATAACATGATAAAGTGAGACAAAACAATGCCACTTCATAATTTAGTCTAAGCATAGACAAAAACAAGGTCATTGTGCCACCCACAAAAGCTTTACGCCCTCTTCAGTCTGCTCCTTATACATAAGATTTATTAAGATGCCCAATTATAGATTTTTCCTTGCTTTCCGACAGCATTCAATACAGAATGAATCCCAACTTTCTTAGACTCTCCCCCAAGTCACCCAACCAAAGCCCAAATCCTGTACTAAGTTCTTTAAGTTCTTTCTACCACCCTTTTGCTAAGACACCCCATGGTTCCCTACTGTATTACTCTATATAGGCTAACATAAAAAAATATCACCGACTGATTGCGTTCAACAACCTAAATTCAT
The DNA here is from genome assembly GCA_004026545.1 of Mormoops blainvillei. Lineage (NCBI taxonomy): Eukaryota > Metazoa > Chordata > Mammalia > Chiroptera > Mormoopidae > Mormoops > Mormoops blainvillei. The sequence goes on from PVJD01019959.1 coordinate 8,662, forward strand.
TTTCTCACAGTTCTGGAGGCTACAAGTCTAAGATCAAGTTGCCGGCACATTTGGTTTCTCCTGAGAAATTTCTCCTTAGCTTGCAGATGTCCATGTGCCCCTGGTGTTTCTTTATGTGTCCAAATTTTCTCCTCTCATAAGGACACAGTCAGATCGAATTTGGACCCACCATAACTACCTCATTTCAACTTCATCATCTCTTTAAAGGCTCTATCTCCAAATATAGTCACATTCTGAGGTATTGGTGGTGAGGCTTCTACATATAAATTTGGGAGGGGACACAGTTCAGCCCATTACATGTATGCTGTACATTCTCTGTAACTATAACAAGTAATAAACTCAACTTGTTCAGTTATTGGTATGTTCCCGGTAGTCTTCCAGTAGAGGACACTGACACAAATTATTACTGGTAACTATCAAGCAATTAACTTTAAAAGGGAAGACTAGCATACAAAGTACATGCAGGTGAAAACAATGTGCTTTCCAACAATGGAAAGGGTGGCCATTGAGATCCAGCCAGTAGATGTGTGGCATTTCAATGTTTAACCTTTTTGAGGACTCAGGCCAAATATTATTTTCCTTTGTATTTACCTCTGTACCCTAGAGATACAAATGTATTTGCACAGTGCCTGACAGATGCAAGATAAAGAAGATACTATTTCTAGTCTCAAGATATGTACATCTAATTTCTTTGTGGCTCAATTTTCTCACCTGTAAAATGGGAGTAATAAAATTATGTTTGTTGTAAGGATTAAATAAAATAATTCATGTAAATTGCTTAGCACGGTGTTTGGCACATAGTAAAGTCTTATTAACTGGCCATGATTTAAGAATGAATTTTATTTATGGATGAATTTCGTAGATCTAAAGGGAGAAGGGGGAAGGACAAGAGTGTTCCAAGCAGGTGGAATGGCAGAAGCCAAGGCACACAGTTGAGGAATTAACTGTAAAAGGGCTCCCTGTGCCCAGACACATTATGGCTCGGTGACGAAAGACCTACGGAGAGTGCCTCAGACTTCATTAGACATCCCAGACCTTGTTGGCAATGGGACATCTAGAATACTTGACTGTTCTGTTTTGCCAGGGAAAAGAAAATAGCCCCACCCCCTACCAGCCTGTGCTATTTCTGGGAAGGGGTTTTGTGACGGGCCATAGAGCCTCTGTTGAGGGTGATGGTGAAAAGTTGCACACATCAGGTCTCAAAGCCTGAGCACTGGCAGCAAAATGGGCCTGAAGCTGTGGCAGCAGAGGAACCTGACTGAAGAAGCTGTGCTTTGGCGATGGCTTGCGGGAGCAAGTGCACACGAAGTAGCTTAGTTTGATGACTCCTGTTCTGGCACCAACCTTTCTATCTCTCACCCTGGCTCCTGGCGGTGGTGGTTCAGGGACTCAAGCCCCAACCTTACACCCAGGGCTCCAGGAGTGCTAAATAGTCCCTTCTAAGTTAATCTCGGTCCCCTTGCTGTTTCCTGTTGGGCTCCCAGAAATTCTGAAGGGACATGACCACCTAAGGGATTTCTCCATGACGGCAGTTGAGCAGATCCCATTTCCTTCCTGACACATTTCAGGTTCCCTTTTTCTGTCCTTCTTCATTCCAAAAAACACCCCTGTCCAATTCTCTGGGAAATGGCCCTTCATCCAACCCTTCCAACACGACCCACCCTTCTGGAGGCCTAGGCTCTGAAGTTAAGGGTAGGTAGATGTTGAATGATTAGATGTTTGGTGAAAGAAGCCATTGAGATGCTCTTTCCCAAACTTCAGAGCGCCCCTCTCTGTACACATAACCACCCTAAGAGACGTGGGAGAGTGCTGTCCTCCTGCTTGTCTGCCGGGAAAGAACGCTTCACTGGCGCGGTGGACCGGGCTAGCTG
>PVJD01019960.1:0-10534 GCA_004026545.1 Mormoops blainvillei
GCGCGGGCAGCGTCGGGGCGCAGCGCCCTCCCTGGCGCCCGCGGGCTCGGGTACTCACGTAAAGTCCGGAGTGCTCGGCGCCGAAGAACGGGAAGGGCACGGAGAGCGGCCGCAGCCCCGAGCCGCCGTCGTCCTGCTTGGGGGTGACAGCGTCGCCGTGCTCCGCGCCGAACGGATAGAAGTCGGCCAGCGCCACCGCGCCGCACACTCCGCGCGCCCCGAGCCCCAGGGCCGCCGCCAAGAGCAGCGCCCAGGCGGCACCGCGCGGCATCGCCAGGGGTCGGCGGCGCGGACAGAGCGGGGGCAGAGCGGGGGCAGAGCGGGGGTGCAGCGAGGACAGGACCGGGACAGAGTGCGACAGAGTGGGGCCTCGCGGTCCCCGCGGCTGCAGCGAGGCCGCGGTTGGCAGGCCGAGCGTGGGGCAGGCAGCGCGGCCGCGCCGTCGGTAGCTCGGCGCCCCGCGCCAGCGAGCTCGGCCGGGCCACGCTCGGGGGCCGCTCCGCGGAGGAAGGCGCCGGGTGGGACCGCGCTGCAGCCGGCCCCGCCCCGGGCCGCGATTTAAATATCCAGCGGGCGGCCACCGGCCAGGGGCGGGGCCATGCAAATAAGGCGGTTCTTAAAGCGCCAGGCCCGCGGGGGCGGGCGGAGCCTGACCGGGCGCTCGCGGGGCTCCCCTGGCCGGGGTTCTGGAGAGGTGAGGGCTTCGTGGGCGCACGCCCCGGATGGGGGCCATCGTCCTCCAACGTGAGCCTGCAGTCCTGCCCGTTGTGCGGTCTGGGGACAGAAAGGCCAGCCCGAGATGTTGGGCCTGGAGGGCAGTTGTCCGGTGCCCTTTCAGGTCGCTGCCCGGCCAGGGGGCCCCTCACCCCACTGCAGACGGCCATCAGTGGGGGGCCACCCTGGCTAACGGTGCCTGGACGAACACTTCTAGGGGAGCAGGAGGCCAGCCCCACGCTGTCCCACAGCCCGCCCAGGGCCTGGGGACACTGGATTCCTGTGCAGGGTCAGGCTCCCCAACCAGGAATGTGGGAAGGACCCCTGGCCTGCGGGACCTCAGGGCATTAGACGAAGCGTTTCTGCCCTGGAGGTTTCCTCGTGGTTGCTGGGCGTGAGCGAGCCCTACCAGCAGGGGCATCTTGCCAGGCTCATCTGTCCGTCCATCTGTCTGTCAGTGGAGGGACGCTGGTCACTGGGGGCCCGGGGCAAGCGGCCTGATGCCTCTGGGCCCCTGGGTGGGAGTGGGCTCCTCCTTCTCCCGCCTCCGGGATGGCTGACCTCGGATGTCACTCTGAGCGTTCGTCCCGCCTTAGGGGCCATCTGCTGCCTCTGAGTCCCCAAGTCCACTGCAGGACCTGACGCCTGCGGCCTCCATGCTTCCCAGTCCTTTCTGCTCTCCGAATTCCGGTGTCGGGAGCCAGTGACTGCAAGCCCAGTCCCGAGCCCCTGAAGACAGGTCCCACCCCCACCCCCCCATCCCCCTGAAGATGAGCAGAAAGAGCAGGACAGGCCTGGCAGCCCCCAGGTGCTAGGGGGTCACATTTGTCCTCAAGCTCTCCCGTGTTTTCCAGAACGTCTTCAACAAGCATGGGTTGGTTTCCAGTCACAGCAAGGAGCACCGACGTGGCTCTGTAGGGCCGGCGCGGGGGCCTCTTTGGGGGAGTATGACTCAGGCTGTCAGTTCGCGCAGGTCCCGTTAAGACGCAGAGGGGGCCAGGCAAGAATCTCCAGCGCTGCACGGGCTGCACACCAAGAGCGAGTGCCCCGTAAACGTCCTAGTGCCACGCGGCGCAGCGGCGAGTGGCCCGAGACCCAGGACTGCAGGAAACAAAGGGCGAGAACGGGGAAGGCCTCCCGTCTGTGGAGGCAAAAAGTCAGAGATGGCGGCTGATCTCGGGGCTGTGCCGGGGAGAGAGCCCCAAGTTCACACACCCCTCAGGGCAGTTGGGAAGGGAAGGCCCTGCCCCACTCGCCACATCGACTCACACTCACATTCACACTCACATGGGCGGGCACCTCACATGCAGACACACTGTGCGTTGTCATACGTATGTACTCCCACACACGCTCACATGCGTTCTCTCACACGCTCACTCATACACGCGCCGCACACACACGCAGAACGCCGGGCAGGGCGGGGGCATCAGGGCCTGGCCTCTGACCCCTTCTAGCCCTGCCCACCTCCTGCCCAGCCCTGCTCCCTGATGTCCTAGGCATTGCTGGCCTTCTGCTGAGCACATGCCTTGGGGGACCCTCGGAAAGGCCTGTCCCTGGGTCCTCCCGGGGGCCCATAGGGGGCACCACTGCCCCAGAGCCCAGCATAGTCCTGGGCGCCCAGTGGGGCTGTCTCTGCAGACGCGGTGGGAGAGGTCGTTTTAGACACGGGCTCCCAGTCCGGCCACCCCTGGGCGCCTCCTGGGAGGATGTGAGCTGTGAGATGCTCAGCAACACCCGCAGCCTGATGACCCACCCGCAGCCCTCGCCCTGGGCAGACCTGAGCCCGGCCTGGCGGGCTGCGCGGGGCAGCGGCGGGGCTAACACGAGGCCTCCCCGCCCTGGGTGCTGCATTTAAGAAAAAACAACAAAAACACGTGCACAAAAACAGAACGCCGCAGGCCAAAAAAAAAAAAAAAAAAAAGAGAGAGAGAGAGAGAAAAACTTTTTTTTTTCAGGTGCTAAAAATATTATCAGGAAATAGTTTTCAGCAATGTGCCGGTTTAGGCTCTGCTCCGGACTCAAGGGCGCCTTTGTCTCTGCCGTAGAAAGTCCGTGTGTATCAAAACCAAGCCGGCTCTATCGGCAGGCTCACGCTCTGCGGCAGGAAACCCGAACCTCCCCACAGGCCCGGGACATTTTAATTTAGGGCCTGAGTGTGTGTGTCGTTTCGATGGGGAACCCGGAGCCGACCTCCCGACACCCCGGGACTTGGGGCTCCGTGCGGGGAAGGTGGTGAGCCTCTTCACCTGGGCCGGGGGGCTTCTAGCTGCAGGGCTGGGGCGGGGGCTCCGGGTGGGGCTGCTAGAGCCAGGCCGCTGCCTGGCTGCAACCCGCCCCCCACCCCCGTCTCCACTTCCCTCCCTGAGGCAGCCGAAGGGCAAGGCCCTTCCCAGGGCCGCTGATCCTTTCATGTAGGAGAAGTCAGAGCCCCTGCCCCAGGTACCCCCACCTGCTCTGGGAATGAGGTTGGGGGGTCCCAGGGCCCAGGGGGTCAGCTAGGGCCTGCCCTTGTCACTGCACCGTGAGGCTGGGCAGTGCAGCTGGGGCACCCAGGCAGGGGCTCAGCCGGAGTGCAGAGCCCTCGGACCTGACCCGCTCACTGGCTCCTCCCTGTGTGCAGGGGGCCGCAGGGTCTCTATGGAATCCCGGCCCTCACCGGTCCCCCGACCTGGACCCTGCGGCGGGTGGGGCTGCTGCTGGCGATCTTAGGGAAACGGTCAAAATGGGGGCCGTTTACTCCTGGGACGTTCACTGTGGCTTTAGCTCAAGAAAACGGAGCACGATGGGGAGCACTTTGAGCTGGAGGCTCTGCAGGTAGAGGCTGCAGGTGGGTTACAGGGGGCTCAGGATGGCCCGCCCGCCTGCCCTGGGGCGATGACAGGCCCTGCCCTGCCTCCTGCACGCGGCCGCATCCATCTCCCCTGGTTCAAGGGCAAAGACTCCCATTTCTGGGTGTTGTGTGACAGCCAGGGACGGCCACAGCGACCCGGGCACGGAGGAGACCCAGGGGCTATCCCCGCTTGACAGGCAATAAAACTGCGCTCTGTGGCCGTTCAAGTGATGCAGGAAACCGCTAATGATATAATGTCAAGCAAAAAAAATTTTTTAAAGATTTTATATATTTATTTTTACAGAGGGGGAGGGAGGAAGAGAGGAAGAGAAATATCCACATGTGGTTGCCTCTCATACGCCCCCTACGAGGGACCCGGCCTGCAACCCAGGCCTGTGCCCTGACTGGGAATCGAACCGGGGACCGTTTGGTTCGCAGGCCGGCACTCAATCCACTGAGACACACCAGCCAGGGCTCAAGTACAAGTTTTTAAAAAGAGCATTCAAAGCAGTAGATGCAGTGTAAGCCTTCGGCCTCGGCACCCATGGGATGCCATGGGGCATCCGCAGGTGAGGCCATTGGTGTCCACGGGCCCAGATGCCAACCGCCTCTGCCCGGCCGGCCTCCTCGGTCCTGCAGCTCGTCGCCTCCCCAGCTGTAGCCAAGCCGGGGCTTTGGAGGCCAGGCCTGGCCCTCGGAGCTCACTCACCCTCCCCTGTTGGTCTTGGGGTGTTGCCGCCTTCCGCCAGCCCATGTGCTTCCGGCTGGCCCTTTGCCCATGGCCTCCCGCTCTCCCCGGACACAAGCCCCCTCCTGCTGTGGGCTGCAGGCCTGTCCTCTGACACCTGGGAAGGCTGGCGCCCCACACCTGGCGGTCCCTGCACCACAGCGGCCATGGGGCGATGGAGCGCTGGGCATTAATCCAGGCAGTACCTCGTGTAGGACTCACCCTGACCCTCTGGGGTGGGGTCACCCCGCGTTACAGAGGAGAAGGCCACAGGCCTGGGGAGCCTGTCTGGGGTTGTACAGCTGGAGAAGGACCCACTGGGCCTCCACAGGGTGGCGGGGGTGGGGGGTGACCCCAAGGGCGGACCTTGGCCTGAGCTCTAGGGAGCAGCCGCCTTCTACCATTCCCCTGGGACCACGGGGAGGGCAGCAGGTCTGCCCTGGCCCCTCCCACCAGCATGGGCACCTGCCCACCCTCCTCCCTGAGCCTCTGCCCAGGGTGGTGTGCGTGAGGGCAGGTCCAGCACCCCACACGGGGCCCGCGACAGAGCACCCGGCCGCACCGGCCCATCATCAGGGCGCTGTGCTAGGGACCTCTGGGCGGACGGGGCCTGCCTCCCCCTCACCTGCAAACCGGGCCCCAAAGGGCCGTGGTGAGGACGGAGGCCTCCCAGGCACTGTAGAGCCTAACACAGAGGCCCACATGCTCGCCGCGGCAACGCTTACAGAAACGCCCATTTATTTCCATTAGAAAAAACCCTCTCTTTCCCAAACACACCGCTTCATGTTGAATAAGCAAAAGCAGAGCCTCTGACGCGGGCCGAGCCACTCGTTGAAAGGCGCCATCTTAGCGGCCTCGGGGTGCGCGGCTCTGGCCTGCGACAGGCCAGGGCCATCCGGAGTCACCGGGGGCTGCGGCGGTGGCATGGCGAGGGGCTCTCGCTCCAGCGTGGAGACATCGCCCGACCCCTTTCGGGTCTGAGGCGGACTCCTCTCCGCTGTGCGCGACTGTGAGCCACCTCCTCCGTGCCGGGAGCTCCCGCCCCAGAGGTGCGATGCGGGGACACCAGCGGGCAGCGCAGGAAGCGAAGCGCTGACCCGACTCTGGTCTCCAGTTTCCGGTCCCTGCCTCCCGCCCCGTCCCTCAGACCCTTCTGCCGGAAGGGGTCCGCAGGGGAAGGGCACGCCTGGTGGTGGAGGGACATGTTGCTGAACGCCAGGCGCTGAGTTCTTTCTCAGGGCCCTGGCCGCCCCCTTTCGGGGAAACATTCCCCAGCAGTGGGGTGCACCCACCTCCTGGGTCGCTATGTGTCCTGACGTGTCGCCGCAGGTGGGCGGATATCAGGGTGCACACACGCCCCCACTGACGCCACCTTTGCCTCGATCAGCCATTGCTAAGGCCCACCTCTGTCCCGCCCGAGGCTGAGCTGAACTTCAGAAACCTCCTCACCCTGACCGCCAACCATCAGGTAGGGTGCGGGGGGGGGCCCTTCTGTCCGGCTCTTTCTAGTGGCGGCTTTGTGGAGTTTTCGACACGCGGTAGCTCCGTGTCTAAGTTCAACCAGAAAACAAGCCTGGGTCCATCTTGAAAGAGACAGGTGGCTGTCAGACAGGTGGGTGGGCTTCGCGAGCTTTTGGCCCTTCCCGCCCCCCGTCCTGGAAGGTATGACGGTGGGGGGGGGGGGTCCCGGGAAGAGCTGGGCCCAAAGGGACCTCTGGCACACGAGTCCCAGACCGGCTGGGGACACTTACAGAACGAAAGGGGCCATTTGCCGAGGAAAACAAACCGCTCCAAGCAGTGTTAACGGGGAAGGTCGGGGCAGACGCCGACCGGGGAACCAAGAGCGCTGCCTGGTCTGCGAGGCTGACTCCAGGGGCCGGCCCGGGCCCACAGGCTGGGAAAGTGGGAGGCTGCGCAGGTCCCACTTTCTCGCCCTGCTCCTCCCTGCCCAGTGAGTCACGGGGAAGACTGAGTCATTTCCAGCCACCTGCCACCGTGATAGACCTGTAGTTCCTGGATCCGGAAGGTTCTGCAGCTCTGGGTGTGGGAGGTGGGGCTGGGCCTCGAAGGACATTCTGTTTTGGCTCCAGTTGGTGGAAACGTTTTCCACGTGTTTCCCCATGTTTGCAGAGCGGAGGGCCGGAATGCAGCCTGCGGCCGAGGAAGCCGGCCTGGCGGGGCCTGGCCACCAGGGTCTGTTCCGATCGGCATGTCCAGGTGGAGACCTAGTGCCAGGCGGTGTAGCTGGGGGAGGTCGGGTGTGCAGCTGAGAGGGCCTGCTGGACAGGAGTGTCCCCAAGTGCAGTCCAGCGGCAGCAAAGACCCATGTCACGGGGGCTGGGAAGGCCAGGGGACAGTGGGACCAGAGGATGCCTCGGGGCGAGTGTGGTCGCGGGCTGCCCGGGTCCTGGGCCCTCTGCCGGCGCCAGGCCCACCCTGTTGAGCTGCACGAGTGCTGGCTTCCCCAGTCGTGGTTCACCCCAGCTGGTCAGGGGGCGCGGTCCGTCCGGTCAGCCCTCCCGGGGGCTGCTGGCAGGGCTCGCTTCTGGGCCAGGAAGGCCCGGCCAGGGTGGGCACGTTGCCATTTCTGTGCTTTCTGGTCCAGCCGCTCCTTCCGACTGGCCACCTGGGGATGGGCCGGAGCTCTGGGGGGCTGGTTCCGGGCCAGTGCCCCCAGAGCTCTGTAACAGGAAGGGCTGGGGGGCCCCAGTCCCAAGCTCCCTAGAGAGCTGACGCGCATGGGACGGAAACAGCAGCAGATGCGCAGGGACACGCAGTCCCTCCTCTCGTCAGGGACACCCATCCGGGGGACAAGGGACCCCCAGTGGACGGACCCCCTTCCGCTCAGGTCATGAATGTGCTCCGTGTGATAAGGAAGTAAATGGCTCGGTGGGTCAGGGACACTAGCTGGGGGGCAGGGGGGGGCACCGGGCAGTGATGCCGCCTCTGTGACTCGGTTTCCCTATCTGTAGCACGAGGTCTCTGGCAGCGTGGACCCTGCAGGCCGGTGTGTCTCTGCGTGTGTGCACGTGTATGTGGGTGCCTCAGAGAAATCCAAGGCTCTGTCACACTTTGTCACCTCCTTGCCCCTACACCCGCCGCACTCTCCCCTCCTGACTCTGAAGGACAGGTGCAAGGCCCAGGTGGGTCACTCACTGTCTGGACACGTCCCGGGCAGGGACTTCGGACCAAGGGACTGTCCTTGCCACCGCTCCTTGCGGCGGGTGACGGGGCAGAGGGTGGCGGCCTGCCCCAGAAACCTGCCCAGCCTCTCAGTGAGCTGAGACTCCCTGCTGGCGGGCCCACCCCTCCCCGCCCTCTGCCCCGACCCCACCCCCCGCCCCACCGGCCTCTCCCGCACCTTGACCTGCCCCTGGTGGGCCCGCTTCTGACTCCGCCTGTACGGCCAGGTCTCGCTGGTGCTGGGCAGCCGGCTCCTGGGGCCACTGCAGCTCCGCTGTCTGGACCTGGGTGAGAACTTGGGCACCTCACTGTCCCCTGCCCTTGGGGCCACTGTCCCTTCACCCCGCCCTCAGCGGGCCCAGGCCCGGCACGCGGGCTGGGGCCCCGTCTGAGTGACAGTCCCACCCAGGGCCCCGCAGGGCAGGCCGCGCGTCTGCTTTAATGGTTCCCTGGTTTTCCCTTGGGCCACTGGGGGTCCCGCGGGCACCACGGGCTGAATCTTGCTGCCTCCCACCTGTTTGCAGGGTCTTTGTCTGGGGGTGGGAGGCTCTGTCCAGTGGTGAAGGGGCGATCCCCGCCCCCCCCCACACACACGGGGGCAGCCCCGGCCCTGCCCCCAACACTCCTCCTGCTCTGTCCACTGCTCCCAGGTGCGACCCGGAGGACGCCCCTGCGGCCCGGGGCAGCGTCCCTGCATCTGTCCCTGCGCACGCACTGGCGTGTGTGCCCGACAGAGGCCGGCCCCACTGTGCCCCCTCCCCTCCTCAGCCTCGAGAGCAGAGCCTATAGCGGCTGCCAGGGGGCAGGGGTCAGACAGGCCCTCTCTCTGGGGAGCGCGCAGGCGCCTCTGGGAAGGGCCCGGGGCCCGTGGAGGCCTGGCTGAGTCAGAGCGGGACGCTGCCCTGGGCCGGGACCCCCAGCCTCGCCCGGGGCTGTCGGCATCTGAGCTCGGAGGGCGCTGAGGGAGCACCGGGCCAAGCTGTCACCGACTTCGGCTTCTGAGCTGCCCTGAGTCGGGGCGCTGTGCCTCCGCCACAGCCTCCCGGGCCCGTCGGCGCCACCCTGGGCCCCTGGGGTCTGCCGCCCCGCACCCCCCACCTCCCCGAGCTGGCTCGCGTGGCCTGCCACCCACAGGCTTGGCCATCCCCCGACCTGCTCCAAACAAGCCTATCGCGTCGCCGTCCCCACCCCGGCCCTCCTTGGAGCTGCAAGCGTCTTGAGCGGAGCCCCCTTCCTTGCCACCCCGCTTGCCGGGCGCAGGGCAGGAAGAATGAGCTGGTGCCAGACACCCGGAGCCAGGGGGCAACGCGCTCCTCGGTGGGGCTGCGTCTGCCCCATGGGGGCGCCCTTTGGAGGGGAGACCTGACCCCCGGAAACGGCTCGCGGGGGCTGCTAGGGTTAGACCCCTGCCTTTCGGGCACTGGCCCGCCAGCGGCTGGGCAGCATCAGGGCCCAGGTCGCCTGCCTGGCTGTCCCCGGCGCTGCTGCGGTCCTGCCTCCAGGGGCCCTGACTCAGGGAGGAGCAGCGTGGGGTGAAGCTACGGGGTCGGTGGTCAGAGCGTCAGAGAACCAAGGGTTCCTTTCTTCTTTAGGACCGAGAGAAACAGAGCCACCCCCGAACCCGGCCCGAAAAAGGAGGTCCTGTTCCTTTAAAACCCCACGGCCGGTCCTGGCAGTGCATGCGAAACGGAGAAAAGCGAGGTCCAAAACAAACACGCGGCCACGGCCGGGCTTCCCCTCCTGAGACACCAATAAAGGGCCTATGGGTTTGCGGCCCCTCACAGCCGACCTCCTGGAGCTCATTAGCTGCGCCTCCCCTCCCCCACCGGGCAGGGCCGCGGCCAGGCCAACGCTCAGCCCCCGGGAGCCCCGGGACCCCCAGCCCAGCGCGGGCCCACCCTTAAGGAGGAGTGACAGGGTCCTGTTGACTGTACCCTGCCGGCTACCCTCCTTCCTGGAAGGGCAGGTGGCCCGGTGTGGACAAGCTGTCCAGTGGCTGTCAGAGACTGTCCTGACCCACTGGACCCTGTGTCCCCACCCAGACCCCAGTCCTGTCCCCAGGGTCCCTGCCCCCCTGACTTGGCCACTCCCCTCTGGAAAGCCCTCCTGTCCCCGAGTCCACCGCAGCTGGCCAGTATGCCTGGTGGCCAGGGCGTGCCTGGGACGCAGGACAGACTCTCCCGGAGGCTCCAGGCCCAGCAGGCTCCTCACTGGGGGCTTCCCTGCTCGTCGGAGTAGGGGCGGGGCGTGTGGTCAGTGCCCACGCAGCATCGTCCCCACCCCCTGCGTGGACCCCAGCTGCTCCTGGCTCTGCCTCTGCTCCCCGCGCAACCGAACACCCTCCCTCCTGCCCGGCGGTGTGGGCCTGCGCCTTTCCTCCGGCCCTGGCCGGCCCTCTTCTGTCCTCCCTGGCACCCACACGCCCCTCTGGCACCTTTCCGCTTCAGAGTCCGGGCACCCTGGGCACTCGCTCCACTGGTCAGCAGGGCCGGGCCTTGGGCCACGCTGAGCAGACCAGAGAAGCCCGCCCGGCCGGGGTGCCCGTCTCTGCAGGTCTTGAAGAGCAGGTGGCACAGTGACAAGCCCAGGGGCCTGCCTGCAGGGGTGACACTTCGTGCGGCCTCCCCAACTGCCTCTGAGCGGCCCTGGCCACGCACCACTGCCCGGAACAGCCACGCGTGACAGACACCTGGTCCCTCCGCACAGGTGAGCCTGGGGCGGCTGACCCTCCCAGGGCCTGGCCCAAGGCCAGCGCTGCTGTGGGAGGGACAGCGGCTGTGGGGATGTCTGCGCTCAGCCAGCAGGGGCTGGTCCCTGAGCCCCTCCTCTGTCTGTGCCCCCGCACCGCTCCAGGTCCCTGCACTGGGGGACAGGCTGCGACCCTCCACCCAGACATGGCCCGGGCATGCTCACGGAGGCTCCGGGCCACGACCCGCCAGGCCTCCCGGGCAGCAGGACACATGCACGACCTCACCCCAGTGAAGGACCCCTGACCCCTCTCTGAAGATCCCATCAGAGCCTGGGTCTATGCCCAGTGGACATGGAGCGTCCTGAGCATCTTGCAGGCAGGCCCCCTCGGG
>PVJD01019961.1:0-10529 GCA_004026545.1 Mormoops blainvillei
GCGCCCTGTGACTTCTGGCTTTTATCCCAAAACTAAAATCACCTCTGAAAGGGAAGAGATTTCAGATGGTTGATGAGATTCAGGAAAATATGACAGGGCCCTGATGGCGACTGGGAGAACTGTGTGAGGTCCCAAGGTGCCTGCTTTGAAGGCATCATTATCCTATGTATAATGTTTCTTGTGTCTTGTATCTTCTTCAATAAATGCCTCTGTTTTTCATATTACCTGGCTGGATACCTCCTGGACAGACCTTGTACATGGCCTCCGCTGCCGCAGCTGAGAAACATTGCTAAAAGAAAACAGCACTTAGATAAAACCTTCAAAGGCAGAGAAAAGCTCATGACTGGGATTTAATAGCAGCCAAGTGATAACTGTGATAAGAAACCGACCCCCTCCACCCTTGAGCTTTGTATTCACCTTTCTGTTCCCACGCTTTGATGGCCCCTGTACTTTCCCCCCAGGGAACCCTTCTCTCTCTGCCGCTTCAGCAGAACAACAACTCTGAGAAAATCTTTTAGTTTCCATGGCAGAGTGGAAACAGAATGACATTTTTCCAAAATTACATTGCAAACCACTACGAGATATGAAACAAGAATAGCACAAAAGGAGTCCATTTTCCCAGGTGAAGATCTGGGGTCCGAACTTCCCTGAGGTAGGTCAGGTCACGGAAGCAGTGCGCGCCTGAGACGTGTTATTGCTAACGGGTCGCCTCCCAAACAGGAACCCCAGTCCCTGTGGAAAGGGGAGCAACAACATAGAACACACAGTTCTTACTAAGCCCTCTTCCCTCTCCAATAGTCAGGCATCCCAAAATTCGGAGTAGCTTTTTCTTATCTTACCTGAGAAGTTCCTCTCTCATCCATGCCATTTATATCACCACCCTGCTCCCTTTACTATTCTCTTTCCTTCGGACCATCCCCTATGTCACCTCCCAAAACAGCACAAAATTCATGCTACAAACCATCTCTCTCTCTCTCTTTCTCTCTCTCTCTCTCTCTCCTCTCTTCTTTCCTAAACCTGGGCCTTTTCGGAAAACTCTTTTGCAGGCAGGAAAATACCAAAGTCTATGAATACCCAAATGTCATCTTTTCATTCAGGAACCCTTCTTCCCAATTCCTTATCTGACCTTAAGCTATGTGACCACCAAGCTCTGCCCGTTCTTCAGCACCCAGGAAAAATACCAATGTTCACAAAACCAACTGTATTCTTTTTAAGCCTCCTTCATCTGCTTGAGGCCTGTTGCAAAGCCCTGGGTCCCTAATGGTGGTACATACCTAACTTCACATCCAGAGAAGGGCAGTGGAGACCAGCGGCCTCAAACATCCAGTGAATGATATACATCGCATCCCCCAAACCACCTGCTCTGCCACCCTCGAACCCTCTCAGTTGACTTCTCCACCTCATTTTCAGTGCCCCAACACTGCAAAAGATGTTCTCATAAATTTCACAATAAAACAGTTCCTTTACTTTATTAGAGAACTAAGATTCTGCGATAAAGCTGGCAGACATTAAGAAGGAGAAGGACAGAGAAACTTGGGTAACAACTCGTGACAAAGGTCTGTTTTGAGAAAGTCCTAAAAGTGTTTTTGAACTTCCCTTTCAGTACATTTTTTTCAGCAAAAGATTAGAAAGTGATAGGAAACTACAATGCCGCCAAGAAGTCTTACAGTGGTCACCTGGAAGTGAGGACCAAGCGCAGTATCCTACTCAGAGTGTCCTGCAGAAGACCATGAAACTTGCAGCCAAGTTGAAAGCAGAACACTTCCAAAGATGAGGCCACCAACAACTCCTTCCATCATTGTACACACGTCACAGCTCCCATCAAGGGGTGGAGCCTGTTTTCTGCTTCTGATATTTCATTGTTGCTGTACAAAAATGCCTTCGATTTCTGAATACTGACTTTGTATCCCACTGCTTTGCCAAATTCACTTATTAGGTCAAGTCGTTTTTGGTGGAGTCTATAGGGTTTTCTATGATACAGTGTGCCAATATTTGGTTGAGGACTTTAGCGTCTATATTCATCAGTGATATTGGCCTGTAGTTTTCTTTCTTTGTTGTGTCTTTATCTGGTTTTGGGATTAGGATGATGCTGGCCTCATAAGGAAAATTTGGGAGCCTTCCCTGTTCTTGGATTTTCTGGAATAGTCTGAGGAGGACAGGGATAACTCTTCCTTAAATGTTTTGTAAAATTCTCCCGTGAAACCATCCAGTCCAGGTCTTTTGTGTGCCGGGAGGTTTTTTGTGGTTTTTTTAAGATTTTATTTATTTATTTTTAGGGAAAGGGAAAGGGAGGAAGAGAGGGGGAGAAACATCCATGTGTGGTTGCCTCTCATGCGACCCCTACTGGGGACCTGGCCGGCAGCCCAGGCGTGTGCCTTAAGACTGCAAATCGAACCAGGAACCCTTGGGCTCACAGACCAGGGCTTAGTCCACACTGAGCCACCCCACCCAGGGCTGTGACAGGAGTTTTTGATTACTGCTTCGATTTCACCAGCTGTTATCAGTCTGTTCAGGCTTTCTGCTTCTTCATTCAGTTTTGGAAGATTATATTTTTCTAGAAAATTATCCATTTCACCCAGGTTTTCAAATTTCTTGGCATATAGTTTGTTATTCATAGTAATTTCTTACAATCCTTTGTATTTCTGTGATCAGTTGTAATTTCTCCTCTTTCATTTCTGATTTTATTTATTTGTGTCCTCTCCCTTTTTTCTTGATAAGTCTGCTTAAAGGCTTGTTGATTTTGTTTATCTTTTCAAAGAACCAGCTCCTGGATTTATCGATCAGGTTGTGCTAAAGCTAATTCTTCTGTCTGTCTGAGGTTATAAGGCTTCTCTCTCACTGTTGTTCAGTTGTTTGTTCCAGGTGATTTCTCTTCAATTTAGTCGTAATTCCAGATTAGTCCTGGGAGGAGGTCAGTGTGACTTCCATTCACTCCTCCGCCATCTTGCCCCCCTCCTTAAATTTTACTTTCAAAATATCCTCTGAATTTGCTGTGATAATTTCCTTTGAATGTGCTTTGCAAGTTTATCTGTGCTTTTCAAATGTAAATTAAATGATGTGAGAACAATATATTCAGACAATAGCATTCATCAGATGTCACCACTGAAACTGAAGGATTCTCCAGGGATTTAGCTCTAATCCTTTTCTCTTCCTTATTCTGTAGAATCTGTGTGACTTTGTCAATGTCAATGACTTCAGTTAGCATCTGAAAATGATGACTCACAAATATAGACCTGCCACATGAACTTCTCTCCTGAGATTCAGATATGGTACCAACTCCCCACCATGTATCTCTACTTGGATGTTCAACAGGCTTCACAAACTCAACATTTCTGAACTGGAATTCATTGTCCCCCAATACTTATTCTTTCTCCCTTAATCCTTCACTCAGTGAATGATAGCAACATTCTTCCATTTCATTTCCAAATCTTCAAATCCTAGCACAAGACCTAGTATTATTATAGTGCCCACTAAGTGTTTTGACATTTAACAATTAAGTGAACAAGTTTATTGTGGTTCTGGTTAACCCCAGTAAGAAATACCATCTTCTGTCTAATCCAAGTAAATATGCTTTCAGCGCTAACTACTCACATCCAAGGCAAGTCTTTGTGAGGAAACTTGTCACCACCAGCTGGGGGTATAGGAACCAAATGAGCCTCCCCAGGCCACATATGCTTGGGAAAATCTCACCCTCAATATTTCCCATAACATATATCCTTCCTTACCAGGACTGACAGCGTTCATTGGAACAGGTTGCATTATGGACCCATTGCCTCAGTTCCCAAGCCCCTGCTAGGCCTGAGCTCTGTTCTGAGCAAAGCACATCACCTTCATGACTTCAGGAAGAATCTTTCCCAGTCAGTCATGCTGCCGTGCCCCCAAGTACTCTAGTACTACACACCTGCACGATAGCAAATGGCTCTACCTTTGGGGAAACAAGCTTTTAACATTTTTTTTTTCTGATTACAAAATTTCAGACAGTTCCAAATAGTTCAACGTCAACTCAGTTCAAACCTATGGTTTCTTTCAGGCACCGTTGCAGACGTTACTCCCTCTTTATTGTGGGTCACGTAAACAAACCCAGATTCTGCTTGGTTCATAGCGCCCCACTTCTGCTCTTTGTAGCCTTAGATGTTCAACCTGCTTCAAAGCCGAGAAGTCTGGGTCACAAGCATTTTGAGTTTGTTTTTGTAGCCTAAAGGTCTTTCACTCTTTTGGTAAAATCATGACTGACACCTTTGTCAACAACATTTTTAAGATTTAGCCCTAGCTGGTATAGCTCAGTGGATTGAGCATCAACCTGGAAACCAAAGGGTCACAGGCTCGATTCCCCAGTCAGGGCACAGGCCTGGGTTGCGTGTGGGTCCCCAGTGGGAGGTGCACAAGGGGCAGCTATGCATTGATGTTTCTTTCCCTCTCGTTCTCCCTCCTTTCCCCTCTGTCTACAAATAAATAAAATCTTAAAAATAAAAAAAAAAGATTTACAAGTTATGTTCAGGAAGTACCCAGCCATGTACTATGAAAAAGAGACATTTACTGAAGAAGATAAAAGATACAAGAAACATTGAACAATGACGCCTCCATCTCCTTCAAAGTAGGCACCTTGGGACCTCACACTGTTCTCCCAATTGCCATCAGCTGCCCCATCTGAAATCTCTTCCCTTTCAAAGGTGATTTTAGTTTTGGGAAAAGCCAGAATCACAGGGCACCAAATCTGGGCTGTAGGGGCGCTGAGTCACCTGGGTGATTTGATGTTTCGCCAAAAAACTCTTCATAAGACCTGATGGAAGAAGCAGGTGCGTTGCTGTGATAAAACTGCCAATCACCAGTTTCCCATAGCTAAGGACTTCTGAATCATCCGAATAGTTTCTGCAGAGGAACATTCAAGCTTCATGCAAAATTCGATGCAGATTCACCGCCCTGCCCGCTCATCATTTTGAATGTGACAGCCACACAGTACACATGCTCACTCAATGGTGTCTACCACCCCCACTGACTACAACGGTGAAGCTGTCATTGTTCATGTATATGCATTCGAGTCCACTCTCCTTGGCTGCCAGGTTACATGGATGTCGTGCAAACCATTCTCATTATATTAACAATGGCTGGACTTTTTCTGGACAGACATCGTATGTCTGTAATAACTGCTTTTACACTCCAGATTTATAGCACCTTAAATAATAAGTTATTTAATCTATCAATTTCTTTATGAATAAAACCCAATCTCAGATATATATGAGATATACTCTGAGTTTATAATTCTAGACTCTTAAAAGTTACTCTACTTTTTTTCATTCAAATACATTTCCTTTTCTCAAGTTTGGAATAATTATAATAGGTTCATTCAAAACATTCTTTATTAAAACAGTACCTCCCAATTTCACAACATCTGAATAAAAAAGCAATTTATCTCCTTGAAAACAATTTTTGGCATTAAAATTCATTATAGCCATTTACATAATTATGGAGAAAGCACAACAAAAATTACCAACCTTTATTAACATATTGTGCTTATTGAAACACATCAGAACATGAATATACAGTCAAAGACAGGTTCTTTCATTATCAGACTGTGTTACACTATTTCTATAACAAATCTTACAACCCCCTCCCCATCCTTTCCATTTTTGTGCATAGTTTATAATACTACTCTATTATAAATTGAAATAATTACAGAGGAGAGATGAAACACATTTCTGAAATGTGGATTATAAATAAATCAATGCCACTGTGCTGTCAACAAAGGTCTTAACAGATCAATTTTACTTAATAAAATAAGCATACTTATAGTTTACATGAGAATGGATAAAGCTCAAATTATCAGAAAATCACAATTCAGTTTAGCATGTATTTTCATTAAAGTCTAAAAGTAATCTTTGGATCTATAAAGTCAATGTAATCCCTATCAAAATCCCATCTCCCTTTTTTTTTGCAGAAATTAACAAATTAACCCTATAATTCATGTGAGAATTTGAGGGACCCATAATAACCAAAACAATCGGAAAAAGGAGAACAAAGTTGGAGCACTCACACTTTGTCATTTCAAGACTTGCTGCAACGTTAACAGTAAACAAGAAACTGTGGTACTAGAATGAGGACGGACACACGGATCAGTAGAATAGACTTGAGAGTCCATAAATAAGCCCTTACATTTATGGTCAATTGATTTTTGACAAGGGTCCCAAGACAATTCAACGGAGAAAAAATGGCATTAAAGAAATGGTACTGGGACAACATGCAAAAGAATGATGTTCCGCTCCTACCTCGACTATGTAGAAAAAAGTTACCTTAAAATGGATTATAGACTTAAATGTGAAAACTAAATCTGTAAGACACTTAGAAGAAATCATAGAAGAACAATCTTCATGACCTCGGGTTAGGAATGATTTTTCAGATATAACACCAAAACCACAAGTGACAAAAGAAAAAATAAATTGGATGTCCCCAAGATTTACAAATCTGTGCTTCAAAGGACACCATCAAGAAAGTGAAAGACAACCCACGAAATAAGAGAAAACATTTGCAAATCATATCTGACTGGTATCCAGAATATGTAAAGAACACTAACTCAATAGTAAAAAGACTAAAAACTCAACTGAAAACTAAGCAAAGGATCCGAATAAACATTTCTCCAAAGATCTACAAATGACCGATAAGCACATGACAAGATGCTCAACATCATCAGTCATCAGAGAAATGTAAATTAAAACCACAATGCGATAACCAAAAAGCTAGGCAAGGAGGTCGTCAAAAGCTAGGTGCTGAGAATGTGGAAATATTGGGGCCCTCATACGCTGCTAGTGGGAATATAAAATAGTACAACTGGCTCTGAAAATAGCTTAATAACACTTCAAAAGTTAAACATTGTTACCACGTGACCCAGCAATTTCACACAAGAGATATGAAAACATACATCCACATAAGAATTTGTACACAAATGTTTATAACACCACTATATCAAAATAACCAAAAAGTGGAAACAAACTAAATGTTCAACTGATGAATGGTTAAAGATTTGGTACATCTACTCTTTTACTGTTCTTGGACCCAATCCAATGTATGTGTTCTGGGTGGCTTCCCACATACTACCACACAATTCTAGGGTATCAGCAAGGTGTTTCAGAATTCGACTCAGCTCTAACACTATCTGCCCAGAGGCAGCACCGGATTCCACAGGGTGAGGACCCAGTCCTACAAGAATCCCCCGCCCCCACCTGAGACACCATTTGCAAGCCCCGGCTCTTGCCTGTGCTTCTGACCAACTGGCTATAAATCAGAGGTTCCCACAACCTCCTCCTCCTCAGGTTTGATTAATCTTCTAGGGCGGTTCACAGAACTCAGGGAAACTTTTTACTTACTTACCAGACCATCGGTTTATTATCAAAGGATGTAGCTGAGGAAGAGCCAGATGCAAGAGATGCCGGGGGCGAGGTGCGGGAAAAGGGCACGGAGCTTCTGTGCCCGCGGCGCCGCTCGCCCGGGTCCTCCACGTGCTCGCCAGCCCGGACGCTCTCCAAACCCAGCCCTTCTGTTTTTTATGGAGGCTTCATCACACAGGCATGATTGATTAATTCATTAACCTTAGGTATTGAACTCCATCTCCAGCTCCTCTCCCCTCCCCAGAAGTCGGAGCTCGGACTGAAACTTTCAACCTTCTAATCCCCTTGGGCTCCCCTGGCAATCAGCTCCCATCCTGAGGTGCTTTCCAAAAACCACCTCTTTAACATGACAAAAGACACCTGTATCTCTCTCAACACTTGGGAAATTCCAAGGGCTTAAGAGCACTGTACCACAAGCAGAATGAAGACTAAATGTATATTTATTATAAATCACAATATCACGTCAGTGCAATGGAATATTTAATCAACGATAAAAAGAATGAAGTACTCACTGGTGGATGAAACTTGAAAACATTATGGCAAGTCCTGAGTGAAAGAATCCCATCATAAAATACCACATAAAATACCACATATTGTGTGACTCCATTTACATGGAATGTCCAGAATAGGCAAATGTATAGAAAGAGAAAGTAAATTAGTGGTTTCTTAGGGCTGGGCAAGACTGCGTAGAGTGGGGAGTAGGAAATGACAATAATAGGTCCAGGTTTCTTTGGGGGAAGTTAAAAGAAACACAAATGACCAAAATGGCGTCACTTATGCTAAAGCCCAGTATACCTAGACTTAATACCTGAACTAATTGTAGTTTTGCTCTTCACGAGAAATATAATCTTAAACAACCTGTCTGGACTTTTCTGGTCAAGCAAGGTAGGGTAATCTGTCAGGTGGGCTCTCTCCATCCCCCAAAGGAAGAGGCCATCTGCATGATAAAACCCTTGCTGTTCCCTTTCCCCCAAAAGAAGATACCCTGGCCAAAAAAAAAATCCTTCCTTTTCTTTTGTTAATAGCTCCCATGTCACACTCTTTTTCCTATAAACCTTCCATTTTTTTACAACCCCTCAGAATGTTAGAATGTTAGAATGTTCGTGTTGTTAGAGGGGATGCTGCCAGATTCATGAATTGATTAATAAAGCCAATTAGATCTTCACATTTACTCAGCTGGGGTTTTTTTTTAACAGGGTGAATGACCATTGCATTGTGATTATGGTTGCACACCCTGGTAATGTAACCCAAAAAATGTAATTATACAATTTAAAAGGGGTATGAATTATGTGGTATGCAAAATTATATCTCCATACAGCTGTTAAAAAATAAAAGTAATCTTCAGCCCGCCTCATGTCAAAATTTATTATGAAACCTGAATTAGGGAGTCTGAATTCAGAGAATTTTATGAACTTCCTTTTTTTCCCTTGTGGACGAAAAAGGGGCCACATACTAAACCTGACAAACACAGGAGAAGCCTGCATAGTGGGTATAAACTCAGACCTAAAGTAACCACATAGGATGGTCTGAAATTAAAACTAGTGTTTGGAGCATTGGCCAGATATGCCAGGGTTGAAGTTTCGATCCCCAGTCAGGGCGCATATAGGAAGCAACAAATGAATGTATAAATAAGTGGAACAGCAACGCCATCTCTCTCTCTCTCTCTCTCTCTCTCTCTCTCTCTCTCTCTCTCTCTCTGTCTCTGTCTCTGTCTCTCTCCCCCCCGCCACCAAATCAATTTTTTTTTTTTAATTCCTAACTAACAGCAAGTCATGG
Organism: Mormoops blainvillei; assembly: GCA_004026545.1. Lineage (NCBI taxonomy): Eukaryota > Metazoa > Chordata > Mammalia > Chiroptera > Mormoopidae > Mormoops > Mormoops blainvillei. Next base: position 9,156 of record PVJD01019961.1, read on the forward strand.
TGTGTTGCCCAAGGTGGGATGTCCTAGGCTGGCATCTTCCTTGACAAAGGTCAATCTTTACCTTAGCTGAGCCTGACCATTAATTTTTTGCATCTAGGATAACATACCTTTGAAATGTCAGGGTAATTTCCTTTTTCCAAAACCCTCAGGACACAATCTCTCACCAGAGCAGGAAACCACAGAACCTCTCATTGCTATTGTTATCATGTTAATTGTTGACTGTTAACGATCTTATACCCGCCACTGTAAAAGAAGTGTCTTTTCATATTAATCTTTACCCAGTCTCAGAGATTCCCCCACTTTGCTTTGTCCTGTATCCCTAATCTGTCACTGGCGGATTTCATGTAACCCCCTTATTCTTCTCCGTTCATTCTAATGTATAAAATAAGGTGCAAAACTGCCAGCCTCCGGAGCATTTTCTCAATTCATTGCCATTTTGCTTCCTGGCAATTTTCATCAGTTTGGCTCAAATAAACTCACAAAAGTTCTTACAAGCTCGGACATTTCTTGCGTCAACGCCCTCAATAGTTCGGCTCTGTAGTTGAACATTGTGTAACTGAAGTGGCTCCTAATTGACACCATTCACCTTCTCAGGGCAAATCTCATCAAATTTCCCTCTGATTGTTCTTTCCCCAATAGAGATCAGTACTTTTCTACTTAAGAGATGCCATCCCAAATGACTCTTCACTTACCTCCTGGGCAGCAAGCTACGTTGTCACAAGAAACCATTTTTCTTTTGATTGAAAAGACTTGGCCGGTCTGCAATCTACATTCTGCTCCCTAATAAGACCTCTCAGAGAACATTTCTTTACTTCTGTCGAAAAAAAAAACTTGTGAGAAACTTTAAAATGGGCCCCCAAAAATTATGTTCTGGGTGTCCCATCTGCTATACCCTTCCAGGTTACCTGATTCTATAGGGGCTTGTGCCTTTCAATGTCTTTAAGCTATTTTACAACTCTGTAAATTGTAGAAAAATGATAATGATGTAAATGTTTTGCATCCACCGAAATGCAAATGAATTGTGTTGGTGCGATGAAATGGATTATTGACTGTGGATACTGACTGATATTTGTATCTATTTCTAAATTCTTACATGAACGTAAAAAGGGCTACACAGTAGACCTGACAAGCTCAGGGGGCCACACGGCAGGCCTGACAAGCTCTGTGAAAGAAAGTAGCCATACAGGATGGTCTTGTAACAGGGAAATGCGTGCTCTCTCTCAAGGTCTTCAGGCTAACAGCTCCTCCTATAGAAATGCTAATTAACTGAAGAAATTCTGCTTGAGGCTTCAGCAACCTCTTGGTAGGCGTAGAGGTGGGGAAATTTGCACAAAGCAACGACTCCGGGACCCAACTCCCATCAGTGGGGAGCAA
>PVJD01019962.1:0-10543 GCA_004026545.1 Mormoops blainvillei
CTTCCACGTATTTGTGTCTTCCTTAATTTCTTTCTTTGGTGTTGTGCAGTTTTCTGAGTACAGGTCTTTAACCTCCTTGGCTAAGTTTCTTCCTAGGTACTCTATTTTTCTTGTTGTTATTGTAAATGGAATTTCCCCCCTGATTTCTGTTTCTGATATTTCATTGCTGGTGTACAAGAGTGCCTTTGATTTCTGAATATTGACTTTGTATCCTGTTGTTTTACCAAATTCACTTATTAGGTTCAGTAGTTTTTTGGTGGCATCTACAGGGTTTTCTATGTATACTATCATATCATCTGCAAACAATGACGGTTTTACTTCCTCCTCTCCAATTTGGATGCCTTTTATTTCTTTTTCTTGTCCGATGGCTGTGGCTAGGACTTCTACTACTATGTTGAATAGAAGTGGTGAAAGTGGACATCCTTGTCTTGTTCCCGATCTTAGTGAGAAAGCTTTTAGTTTTTGCTTGCTCAGTATAATGTTGGATGTAGGCTTCTTATATACAACCTTTTTATGTTGAGGTATGCCCCCTTTATTCCCACTTTGCTGAGTATTTTATCATGAATGGGTGCTGTACATTACTAAATACTTTTTCTGTATCTATTTATATGATCATGCAATTTTTGCCTTTCCTTTTGTTTATTTGATGTATTATGTTTATTGATTTGTGAATACTGTACCATCCTTGCATCCCTGGGATGAATCCCACTTGATCATGGTGGATGATCTTTAATGTATTTCTGGATGCGATTTGCCAATATTATGTGGAGGATTTTAGTGTCTACGTTCATCAGCGATATTATGTAGTTTTCTTTCTTTGTTGTGTCTTTATCTGGTTTGGGGATTAGGTTGATGCTGGTCTCATAAAAAGAGTTTGGGAGTCTTCTGTCTTCTTGGGCTTTTTTATTGCAATTCTGTATGATTCTAATGTCCTTGCTTTACTTGTGTGCAGAAAGCATTTATTTTCCCCCACCTAAGACCTCAAATGAAGAAAATTCAGTTTTAAAAGTTAGTCTCTCATCACGGTTTTGCATGGCTTGACCATGTGAAGGAAGCGTGACGAAGAGGAAAGAGCACTAGCTTGGCTAGAAACCGTTGGTGGGATTAGATTACTTCCTCTACTACTTAGAGTTGGCTTTCCTGTGAATGTTGCTAATCTAAGAGCCTTTTTAATTTTTTCTTGATGCTTCCAGTTCTATTTAGATGTAATTGATATATAATATTGCATAAGTTCTAGGTATACAACATAATAATTTGATGTATATATACTGTAATTGTGAAATAATTATTACCACAAGAAGTTTAGTTAACATCCATCACTTAACAATATAATTCTTTTGTGTGTAATAAGAACTTTTAAGGTTTACTCTTTTAGTAGCCTTCAAATATACAATACAATGTTGTTATTGTTCACTAGAATCACCATGCTGTACATAACATCGCCAAGATTTATTTTATAACTGGAGGTTTGTACCTTTTGATGCCTCACACCCACCTTCTCCCCTCCCCAACTTCTGTCTCAGGTAACCACCAATGTGAACTCTGTTTCTATGAGTTCGGTTCCTTTAGGCTTCACGTAGAAGTAAGATCACACAGTATCTGTTTTTCTCTGTCTGATTTATCTCACTTAGCACACTCGAGATACACCCATGTTGTTGCAAATGTCAGATTTCCTTCTTTTATATGACCCGAGCCTATTTTCTTTCCTGTGAAGTGGACATTCATAATGTAAATGGTTTATTAACTGTTTACCACATGATATATAAAGGGTCCAGCAGAAGTAAGGCCTTTTTGAGTGTGGTTGGAAGGGTAATATTATGGGTATAATAATTTATAGTTTTAATTCGAACATTTCACCCAAAATATGGTGTGCCTGAGTGTGATATTGTTATATTACAGGATTACATGTTTATGATTTTGTAATAAAAGATTTTATAATAAAAAAGGGGCATTATTTGTGCTGGATCCTGTATTTAACTCTATATTTAATCCTAACAAAGTTTACCATACAGGTGGCTTCTTTGGGAACTCAAAAGCCAGAGCCTCATGTTGGATCATGGTTTTCAAGTTTTACAAAATTTTAGAGGTGTCCAAGAAATATTAATATGGTTTTCCATGTTTTTATTTTATTACAGTATCTTATTTAAGAGTTTTACAGTAGACCAATCCAGAAAAGTAAAATCCTTTGCATGTAAAGTTAATAGGCATTTGAAAGAGGAGTTGGAGAATATGGGTCAAGGAAGGAAAGACTGAACAATTAATCAAGAGGCTGGAACTCATGGAGAAAAAGATCTACTGAGAAATAGTAACTAGTGAGACTTCTGGTGCTAGTAAGTCCGAGAGATTTCAAAACAAGGCTGTCTACTAGTCAGTTTTAAGTTGTCTGTGGGTCAGTGATGTAAGCCCCCTCTGCTATTCCAAGCCAAAAATAATAAAAATTTGCTGCACATACTGTCCTGCTCTGGTGGTAATACTTTGAAGATAGAAAGGAATCGAGTTGATGTCCAATGCAAATCCACACATTATAGGAAAAAGTGAGCACGCAGAACTAGGCATGATGATTCGTAAGTTGAACTAATACAGATTTGGGGGTCAGAAACCATTAGTGACGAGCAAAAGTAGAGATTCCTCCAAGATTCTCAAAAAGGATTGGGATAAACATTGGATTTCCCAGGCCATAGGCGATGGTGGTTTGAGCCAACCAGAGGCAGATTAAGGTTGGTTGAGGCCCCAGGTGCAGAAGAAAATATTTGACCCCTTAAAAAAGAGAGAGAGAGACAGAGAAAATAAAAATACATGTGTAAAAATACATATTTTTAAAGCCATAAATGAAACAAGTACATATCCACAGACTAATTTACATCCCTGCATATTTGTGTATATCGTAAGTCTGCACCGCAGGAGAACCTTTGTAAGTACAAAGTAGCAAATACTATTCTATTGCTCTGATGAGCGGTAGCACAGCCACGCGGGGCCCATGCACCACAGTATGTGTATAGTATGCAGCGTAGTAATGAAATAATGAGAATAAGCAACTATAAACATACGATCAGGTTTTACTGCCAATTGTAAACTTGTGCATAATTAAAATTGCACATATGAAACCAAACTTGGTGTCATTAGAAAAAAGTGTACAGTTGGGGTTTTGCAGGGCCCTTCAGAAGTCGGGGCCCAGGGCACGTGCCCGGTGAGCCCTATGTTAAATCCGCCTCTGGAGCCAATTTATGTAAAGCCCGAAGGCAGGGTATCTGGATGATTTCAGGTGTCTCATGCAACAGAAGAATAAAGAGACAGAGTACAGTTTTATGGTGTGGCTATGTCAATAGTATAAATCTTTAGGCTCATCTTTCCCAATCAGATGTTTTTCACAGAAGTCACTTTCACTAGTAATTTACTTATGTATTCATTTGACAAGTATTTATCCAACACCAACTACATGCCAGACATTGTGTTAAGAGCTGAGGATACAGCACCAAATATCAGAGGAAACACAGCATATCTACGCCAGTTGGAGTAACTTGACCCCGGTCAAGCGTTCAGAATGGCTAGTCATTTGACTCATTTCAGAGGTGGGTGTTTAGCCCAGGAAAACACAAAGACACCCTTGCTGGCATGTTTGGGGGAAAGAAGCTGCATCTCCCTCCCGTAGGACCTTCTGTTTGCCTTCATGAGGGGAACCAGAAGTGGCTTGCAAAAACTTAACTCGTCATTATTGCTCTATGTTCTTAATCTTTTCCTTACCTTTCTGATTTTCCTTACTGTGTCTTGGATGAACTAAATTTCTAAAATAATTTTCTTACATAGTCAGAATTTTTTGTAATTTACTCTGATGCACAGCTTGCAATAAAAACATTTTAGTTTGTGATCCAATTATTTCCTAAAAAGGTCAAAATCAGTTCTTGAACAGAGTACTTTCTAAACACTTAAACAGAAAAAAAGGCATATTTGAAAATTGTTTGACATTATCTATTAAAGTTGAATGGACATATAACCTATAACCCAGAATTTCTACTCTTAGCATAATACCTAACAGATTTAGATAGATAGATGATAGATGATAGATAGATAGATGATAGATAGATAGATAGATAGATAGATGTATAGATATAAATAGATATAAGAGAACAATAAGGATGGTCATAGTTGTGTTACCCATAATAGCAAAAAGCTAGAAATAACCCTAATGTTTATCAGCAGTAAAATGGATAAATGAATTGTGGATATATTCAAGTGATTGAAATACATACAACAATGAAAATGAGTGGAGTATGTGTAGTACATGAGAGAAACTCACAAACACCGTGTTGAGTGAATGAAGCCAGGTGCAAAGAGTACTACTTGTGTTATTTCTTTTACATAATTTTCAAAAAGTAGCAAAGTTCTTCCACGTGGATGGAAGTCAGGAAAGTGACTACTTGGGGCAGAGGGAGAGGTGTAATGACTGGAAGGGAGCAAGAGGGGGTTTTGAGGGGAGGGGAGCTGGTCATGCTCTATTTCTTGATCTGGGTGCTGGTTACATGGATATATTCACTTTATGAAAACTCATTGAGATGTATGCCTAAAAGCTGTGTAACATATGTACACAAATGAATATTATACTTGAATGAAGTTTATTTTAAAAAGTAGAGGTAAAATGCATTTGATTATATTCCCTTGGGTTTATAATTCACTATTTTGATATGCCGTGGATTCTCAATGAATATTTGGTAATGTCGAATGCTGTCATTGTAATTAAAATTTGCCTTTTATCATTTCCTTTGAGGAATAATTTTTCAGCAAATATATGTAGAGATATAAAAATACTTCTATTTTAAATATTATGTAGTTCTAAGCCAGCATTATATTTATCTATTATTACAGAAAAAGGTGTTTGTCACTGAACTCTCAAGCAGACAAAATTTACAAATTCTATTGAGGTAGACAGGTGTTTTTATTTTTTTCAAAATTAAATCTTCAAGCTTACATCTTTCAACATTATTTCTTTTTACTAGAGTTATCTACAAATGTAGAAAATGCTTTAGTTTTCCCTCATAAATATTTCTTGAATCTGTTCTATCATCTACATCTTATCTATCCTTGCCCTCGTGCAGGTTCTAAACTAAATATCTTTTTCCTGGACTATTATACTGGCTGGATAACTTGTCACCACCTGACCCCAGATTTGCTTCTTTGAAACAATACCATTCAGCCTTCATAGTGGGCACACTTCATAACAAATCTGATTATTATATTACCTGCCTCAAAACTATCTCAATTAATAGAAACCCCATTGTTAGAGTTCCTGAGCCAAACACTTTTGTCTCATCCTTGACTCCTTTCTATCTCTGAGAAAAATCTATACCCTGGCTGGTGTTGCTCAGTGGATTGAGTGCCAGCCTGTGAATCAAAAGGTCATTGGTTTGATTCCTGGTCAGGGCACATGCCAGGGTTGCAGTCCAGGTCCCCAGTTGGGGGCATGTGAGAGGCAACCAACTGATGTTTCCCATTCTTTCTTCCTCCCTTCCCCTTCTCTAAAAGTAAATAAAAATAAAATCTTAAAAAAGAAAAATCCAATTAACTCCATTTTCAAAACATTATTAGATTCTGTCCATTTAATGTCACCAATATTACTATGATCTCAGTCAGAGTCACCACATTTCTTGCTCACTATAGCATCAGAATGATTATTAAAAACAAAACAAAACAGACATAAGTAGGATTATGGTACTTTTATGCCTCAGACACCCTGGAACTCCCACTTTCACTCAGAGAAATATCCAAAGCCCTTGTACAGCCCTATAAAACCTCTGTCCCCTGTTAATCTGACTTTATCTCTTACCTGAAATTCCACTGTAAGCTCACTGGTTTCCTTGTGTTTTGTGAACACACTAAGCACACTACTAACTCAGTCTTTTACATTGATTGTTCCTCAGATATTCACAAACTTTATTTCATTAACTCTTTCCAGTATTTGGTCAGATGTTCCCTTCTCTATAGATGTACCTGAACAGCTGACTTACTCTGATGACCTATTGAATGATAAAAGGAAAAAAAAAAAAACTAGAGGGAGGGAAGACATGGTTCCTATATTCAGTGCATTAGAATCTACTGAGCATCATAGACTATAAATAGGCAATTACCTGCAGTAATATGATATGCTGTGATGGAATTAAAAAATATACCATTCTAAATTTAGAAAAAAAGGCAGGAGTAAGACATATGTATTTGAATGTAAATTTATTTTTTTAATTTTATTTTTCGATTACAGTTTAAATTCAAATTATTTTGTATTGGTTTCAGGTGTACAGCATAGTGATTGGACAATCATATAATTTACAAAGTGATGCCCCACCCCCATATTTCCAGTCCCCACCAGGGACTTGAATGCTAATTTCATGAAGGAATGTATGAGAATACAGAGACTGGAAAGAAGACTGAGGATAGAACATGAGGGAACTGTCAAAAATGTAACTGAAAATTGAGGCAAGAGTCTCATCCTAGGAGCCACTACATATAGACTTTCAAGAAAAAAGGGGATGTCTGAATATGGGTATTAGAATTGGTGATTAGGTCACTAATGACCTTGATTTGTAACAATGCAAGAGAGTATTAAAGAAATAAATCAATTGACAGAAGATTAGGACCTGAATGAGGGCCTTAGGAATGGAATTGGTGGGTATAACCTACTAAATTATTCTTTCAAGAAGTTTGTCAAGAAGGGTAGAAGAAAGTTGAAATGAACAGAGGGGATTTAAGCTTATATAAAAGACAATGGTACACAGGAAAAAAAGAAAGATATTCAGAGAAAATTAAACTCTTGTGTGATTGAAGGGAAGGTTGCAACCCTTAAAGGAAGTACCCTAGTATTACAGGGTGTTAGGGTATCTGGAGGAAAACTGGCAAATGAGAAGACAGATGGCAAGTGTCTCAAAAAAGTGAACCAGCCTTGTTGAATAGAAAAGCATGGGATAGGAAGACTCTGCTCAACCACCATCTTGAATTATACAAAGGAAAAGATAGGATCAAGATGGCAGAGAAGTGAATGGAAGTCACATTGACCTCCTCCCAGGACCAATCTAGAGTTACAACTAAACTGTGGAGAAATCACCTGGAACAAACAACTAACCAATAGTGAGAGAGAAGCCTTATAACTTCGGACAGACAGAAGAATCAGTTCAGTACATGAGAAGGCTGGCTGGGCACCCTCAGGTGGTAGCACCAGAGGGATATTTAAGCAGCCAGTTGTATTGTCCTGAGAAGAGCGGGGTCTAAACCATAAACAGGAATCCCCAGCCTACAGCACCAGCGCCCAAAAAGTACACAGATAATAGCCAACTGCAAAAAGTGGCAGGGCTGCTTGCTCTCTGCCAGAGATGGGCGGCTGGAAGCTGAAAGAGCTGTTTAAAGGGTCAACGCATAAATCTTCATCTGCAGCCACTTACCCTGGGCTCTGGCAAAGGAAGGAGCAGAGTGGGCTAGAGATGCCTGAGGAGAGACAGGGCAGGGAGGCTTTGGGGAGAGGACTTAGAAAGTACCCACTGGGATCCTGATGCTGAGTCATCCCCCACGCAGCAGCAGCCATCTAGCTCAGGCAGACCACTCCCCTGAGCAGCAGCCTGAGAGGAACAATAGCCCCGCCCCCAGGAGGGACTCTGCCCTGGCCCTGTGGTGCTTAAGCCAGATTGACATGTGCAGTGTCAGCCACAGACAGTAGATCTGTGCAAAGTGGGGGCAGAGTGGACAAGAGACACTTGAAGAGTATCTAGGGACAGAGACTTTGGGGAGAGAACTGAGGTAGTAGCCTCTGGGATTCTGGTGCTGAATCATCCCCCCAAGGCAGCAGCCATCCTGCTCACACAGGCCACTCCCCTCTGAGCAGCAGCAGCCTGAGGGGAAACATTAGCCCCAAACCCAGGAGGGATTCAGCCCTCCCTATGGTGCGTAAGCCTGGCTGCTTAGCCCAGAATGACTAGACTAACAATGAAAGGAGACATCCACAGACAGTAGATCCCTGGAAGTCTCAAACACACTGCCTATGGTCAGACAGGGTCAACATCTGACATCACCAGAGGCAGATCCAGAAAGAAAAAACAGCAGTAAATACTAGAGGCTATCGGGATGAAATCCACTTTGATCTTCTCCATGGTTTGCGATATTTTCTTTAATACATAGCTTTTCAACATTCATTTCTTGTCCATCAAGTAGGTGAGTATTAAGTCAATAGATTTTATATTATAGTTTATTTCTCTCCTTTCTTATAATAGTCTTAATCTCTTTATAGCCTTATTAATACTGGTTCATTTGCTGTTGATAGTGGGATTGCAGGGGGGAGTTATTTCTGTGGTTGTGGGTTTGTTTCCTGAGCTTTGTGGTTTTGCTCTGGCAGCCAAATAATGGGAAGACAAAGAAACAACCCCCAATTGAAAGGGAGGGAGGAAACCTCATAAAGACTACTAAATGAAATAAAGGCAAGTAAACTATCAGATATTGAGTTCAAAACAATGGTTATAAGGAAGCTCAATGAACTCAATGAACTCATTGAGAATTATCAAAAACTACAGAGAAACTATGAGGAATTTACTGCACACTATATCACCATGGAAAAGGACAGAGAAACTATCAACAAGAACTGAGAGGAAATGAAAAAGACAATTTCTGAATTGAAGAACACAGTAGAAGGAATCAAAAGAAGGTTAGATGAAGAAGAGGATCAAATCAGCAAGCCGGAGGACATGGTAGAAAAAAACTCCCAGAAAGAGCAAGAAAATAAAAAAAAGGCTCAAAAAGAATGAAAAAGGATTAAGGGAAATGCAGGACATCATGAAACGTAATAATATCCAAGTAATAGGAATACCAAAAGGAGAAGAAGAGGAGCAAGGGATAGAAAACCTGTTTGAAAAAGTAATGATGGAAAACTTCCCTAATTTGAGGAGAGAAAAAGTCACACAAGTCCAGGAAGCACAGAGGGTCCCGCTCACAAAGAACCTAAAGAGACCCACGTCAAGACATATCATAATTAAAAAGGCAGATATCAAGGACAAAGAGAGAATCTTAAAGACAGCAAGGGAGAAACAGGAAGTAACATACAAGGGAGCCCAAAAAAGGCCAGTTGCTGACTTCTCCACAGAAACACCACAAGTGAGAAAAGAATGGCAATATATATTCCAAGTAATGAAGAGCAAAGGCCTGCAACCAAGACTACTCTACTGAGCAAGGCTCTCAATTAAAATGGAAGGAGAAATAAGGAGTTTCCCAGACAAAAGAAGGCTAAAAGAATAGACCTCTACCAAACCAGCATTCCAGGATATGCTAAAGGGACTGCTTTAAGAAGATGAAGAAAAAGAGTGAGAGAGAGAGGAATCCAAGTACAAAGGGAAAAACTGAATAAGTACCTATCAATAATAACCTTAAATGTAAATGAATTAAATGCTCCAATTAAAATACATAGAGTAGCTGAATGGATAAGAAAACATGACCCTTGCATATGCTGCCTACAACAGAACCACCTCAGAACTAAAGACCTACACAGACTTAAACTAAAGGGTTGGAAAAAAATATTCCAAGCAAATGGGCGGGAAAGAAAAACCCAGGGCAGCGATACTTATATAAGACAAAATTGACTTCAAACTAAAGTCCATAACAAGAGAAACAGAAGGACACTTCATAATACTCAAAGGAAGAATCCATCGAGAAGACATAAACATTGTAAACCTATATGTACCCAACATAAGAACACTCAAATATATAAGGAAAATCCTGGAGGATTTCAAGAAAGATATAGACAGTAACACACTTATAGTAGAGGATTTTAATACCCCACTGTCAACAATGAATAGATCATTCAAACAAAACATTCAACAAGGATACTGTGGAACTGAATGACACATTAGATCAAATGGACTTCACTGATACATACAGAACCTTTCATCCCAAAGAAGCAAACTACACATTTTTTTCAAATGCACATGGAATATTTTCAAAGATAGACCACATGATAGGACACAAAACAAGCCTCAACAAATTTAAGAAGATTGAAATCATATCAAGCATTTTTTCAGACCACAAGGTCTTAAAACTAGAAACCCACCTCAAGCAAAATACTCAAAAACATTCAAACTCATGGAGACTGAATAGCATGCTATTAAACAATGAATGGGTCAATAATGAGATCAAGGAAGAAATCAAAAAGTTTCTGGAAACAAGTAAAAATGAACATACAACAGTCCAAAACCTATGTGACACAGTGAAGGCAGTCCTGAGAGGAAAGTTCATAGCAATACAGGCCTTCCTAAAAAAGGCAGAAGCATTTCAAATAAACAACCTAACTCTACATCTACAAGAACTGGAGAAACAGCAACAAACAAAGCCCAGAGCAAGTAGAAGGAAGGAAATAATCAAGATCAGAACAGAATCGAATGACATAGAGGCTAAAAGAACAATCAAAGGATCAATAAATCAGGGAGCTGGTTCCTTGAAAAGATAAATGAAATCGACAAGGCTTTAAGCAGACTCATCAAGGAAAAAAGGGAGAGGACCCAAATAAATAAAATCAGAAATGAAAGAG
>PVJD01019963.1:0-10534 GCA_004026545.1 Mormoops blainvillei
CAGCACAGGATGGAGCCAGCCAGTGTCCCAGGCAGGGGCAGAGCCGTCCCTGTCACCGTCAGAGCCCTGTGTGGCCTCTACAGTGAGCGGGGACTCCTAGGAGGACTTCAGCACGATTTGTGCAACTGAGAAGATGATTAAGAGAGTCCTTGGCGTTAAGGGGGGGACTGGGTACGTCCGTCAGGGTCCGGCGGGGAGGAGAAACCACCCATGATGCGTCCAGGACAAGTTGGATGTGAAGAACGCTGGTGGGGGACTAGGCAGTAAGAAGTAAAGGGGGCTGAACTAGCACCAAGGGCACAGCGCTGCCCCCCGTCCACACTGAGTCCGTACCCAAGGTTGGCAGAGAAAGTACAGGGGCTGTACTTGGTGGAAGTGGGCCCTGAGGGGTGCAGGGAGTCACCCGCAGGGAGGTGCCCACAAATGGGGGAACCTGGGAGATGGCAGGGCTGGCTGCTGGACACTGGGCACTGCTGGAGGCCGCTCTAGGGATGCCACCCTCAGGCTGTGGCCTTGTGTCCTTGTCCTGGGCAAACCTGGAGGGGCGGGGCGGTGAAGAATAAATCCACACACCCCTCTGCTGGAAGCCCAGCCCCTTCCTCTGGCCGCGTCCCTCTAGTGCCCTCTGCTGACAAGGTAAAGCATAGCTTCTGTTTCCGCCCTCTTGTTTTCCAGACGTCCCTTAGGACAAGCCTGTTTGCTCAGGGAAAGATGCTAAGAAGCAGGCAGCTGGCCCCTGATGTCAGGGGGGCTTCCAGAAGGAGGGATGGCGTTGCCTTGTGAAGGCTGGATGGGGAGGGTTTGGGTGCAACCTATTTGAGGCAATGACACGGGTCAGAAGGTGTCTCAGAGGTGAACATTGGATTTTATTTAATGAAGAGCATTGGACAGACTTTACAGAATGGAGGGGCTGGAAGCAGGACGGCGACATGTGTAGCCTGTCCGGACCCCCAAATCCAAGCACGAGGCCAGTGGCTCCAGGAACTTAAACCACCCAGCCCTCTGGTGTCTGGCAAAGGAGACGTAGATAGTGGCACTTCAAAATAAACTTGATTTAAAAGTTGGACCCGGGCCTGGATAGGTGGCTCAGTTGATTATATGGTCAGCCGTGCACCAAAAAGTTGTGGGTTTGACTCCCAGTCGGGGGACGTACCCGGGTTGCAGTTTCAATCCCCAGGCTGCAGGGGGCGCATACGGGAGGCAGCCAATCAATGTTTCTCACATCTATGTTTCTCTCTCCCCCCTTCCTCTCTCTCTAAAAAAATCAATAAACATGTCCATGGGTGAGAATTTTTTAAAAATGAAAAGTTGGGCCTGAATGCCAAATACAAACATTTAAAAACACTACACGTATTTTTATATATAAATCTTGTGAGGTCAACATTGCCACACCCTTTTATAGACGAGAAGCAGAAAAAGCGAAGTCAGGAGATTCGATCCAGGTGCCCTGCCCTCCTCGGCCCCCGAAACGGGTAGAGGTGGGAGCCAGTTCCGGTGGCATGGGAGGCGGGGTCCTCCAGCATCCGGGTCTTCCCTGCCGCACTGGGCACCCACTCAGACCTGTAGCTTTGCCCATGAAGCTGCATGCACATAGTCCCTACATGGGTGAAAAAGTTTCTAGTTCATCTCTAACCTCCGCACTGTCAATTCTGCAGAATTAGGAGCTCCCTGGGCAGCTAATTTTACGTAAAAATCTTTTTTTTTTCCAGAGACTCATTTTTGTGTTTTGTTTTGTTTTTCATTCTTTCAACAAGTATTTGTTGACTACATACTGTGCTTCAAACGCAGTTATGGGCACTGCACTGATCAAAACGGACAAGCACCTTGGGACCCCCAGTGGGGTTTATACGACCTGTGTAAATAAGTTAGGCAGAAGGTGGGCGAGCGTTAGGGGTTAAGGAGTAAACAGTAAAGTAGAAGCAGAAATGCCAGGTGAGTGTTAGTATTTCAAATGGGGGTGGGGCAGGCAGACCTCCCCGAAAACGGTGGGAGTCCGGCCCTGAGGCCCTGAAAGCCAGTCTGCACCCAGGAAGAGGTATCCAGGAGTTGACTTCTGTGTTGGTTAACTTATTGACCAAAAACGACCCTCCAGGCCTTGGGCCGGTAGCTCAGTTGTCCTGATATGCCAAGGTTGCAGGTTCAATCCCTGGTCAGGGCACATACAAGAAGCAACCAATGAGCACATCAGTAAGTAGAACAACAAACCGATGTCTCTCCCTTCCCTCCTCTCTCTCTAAAAATCAATAAATTTTTTAAAAAGGTCCCTCTAGTTTATCTCTTGGATGGACCTTTGGGATTAGTGGATACCCACACCCCAGCGACAGACACCCACGGGGCCATCTGCTCCTCACTGGTGAGGTTTGCAGGAAGAGCTAACACCACAAGGCTGCCAAAGCCAGCCGTTCCTGGCTGTGTGGGTGTGTGCGTACACGTGTGTGTACATGTGTGCCTGGTGCATGGGGAAGAAGGACCAGACTGTCACAGAACTCAAGGGGCTTGCAGCCTGTGGTACTTCTGTTCAAAACCAAGGTGCCGTTCTCCCAGGGTGGTCTCCCTTAACTTGCAGCAATGAAAGGAAGGAGGAGATTCACATCCAAAACTCTCTCCCCTACACCCAAAGGGAGGCTAAGCCCCAGCTTAGATACACTATTTGATCCATTACATGTCAATTTCTTCTTTTTGCAGTCGACTGGACTTATTATTTCACTGCCTGTCAGGCTCATCCTGTTCACAGCTGGTCTGCAAAGTACTGTTCTACATTTTAACATCTAGCAAGAATGGCAGTAAGCAGTAACTTTTAGAATGGCCCAGACCTTAGAGCCCTTGTCTTACCCAACGAGACTGATGTAGAAACTGTCCTGGGCTAGAAGGAGTCTGAGAAGCCTTCTTCTAAAGATGTAGGCAGTGTCCAGACCTGCACTGACTCTGAGACAGGGGTGTGAGTTCACAACTGCTTCAACACAGGTATTTAAAAAAATATTTTATTGATTTCAGAGAGAGAGGGGAAGGGAGGGAGAAAGACAGGGAAATGCCGATGTGAGAGAAAATATAATCGGTTGCCTCTGGTGTGAGCCGGGACTGGAGAGAGAACCTGCAGCCCAGAGATGTGCCCTGACCGGGGTTTGAACCCGTGACCTTTCGTTTTGCGGGAAGACACCCGACCCACTGAGCCACACCGGTCAGGGGTGCACAGACATTTTCCTGTTTTTCCACCAACGTTCTCGGGCACCAGATGCCCTGGGGCAGTAACAAAGCACAATTTCCTTTACAAGGGAGCAGCGGTCCTCCCCAAGTTGAGAGAATTCAAGGAGCTTAGAAAAATGACTTTAACATTTCAACAGTGTAGGAGGAAAAAAAATACTATTTTTTGTTTGTTTCTACCTATCCATGGTCCCGAAATGATCTCTACCACAAGAAAACAAGAGGTGAAAAAGTACAGTCAGCAAGATCATTCTTTTTCCTTAAGCTTTTCAGGTTGTTAGTCTTTAATTAAATTAGCTACCTTCTCCGCTGTGGAATGGAAGGAGGAAACAATTTATCATCCAACTGCAAAACAAAAGACAGCTGGCTGGGTCTGTTAATTGGATCCGTCTATCTCAAGCCTTTACAGAAATATCATGGTCTCTTCTTTTACGTATTGAAGTTGAGTCACTAAGCCCATAATTTATACGGTGGGGCATTTTCATTGTCAGATTTCACAATCGCATACTTTTGTTGGAGGATGTGAAATATGTAACAGGAAAGACCGGGAGAAAGAAAATGACTTTGAGAACACTAACTATATTTAGAGAAAAATTTTAATTTCAGCAAGTGTAGACGTCAAGCAGTGTGGTTAGGTAGGTGATGTAATTATCTGCGACTTAGGATGCGTTATAATAGCAACTGTGTTTACTTCATGGGAGATGTAAATTTGGTCTTATGATACGATTTTTTGTTTTGAATCCTGGTGGCTTCGCCAGATTCTTTCCCTTGAGCCCATGGACTAAGTGCTGTGGTCCTTCTGAAATCAGCTTAACGCCACGAACTTGATAATATCAGGCTAAACCGAAGTAGTTATCCAAGAATACTTTATTATAGCATCTGAAAACTTGCAAACTCTTTGTGTGCGTTTAACTTCGCATACTTTGCGTGGTTGAAAGTGGCCTTTTTATTCTAAGAAAAAGAAAACTAATTTTTTTTCCTACTTGTGGCGGTATACGCTGCAAAAGGCTGCTTTTCTCTTTGTGTTTTCATCGTAAAAAAAGAATTTAATCAGCTTCCAACTTCCCCAGATGTACTCGAATTGCATCACAAATTGCAAAGGGTTTGAGGCTGTGTGTGGGGTGGGGGGAGGCAGGAATTTACCAGTAGGAAGAGTGAACAATATGAAATCTCCAATTGACACTATTCCTCTTCATATTCGGGTGTGTATATTTATGTATGCGTACATGTGAGTGTGCTTCTGGTCCCGAACTCACGCGGTTCGCTTTTTGGGGTGCAATATTTAAGAACGAGACAGCCAAGCTGTGGTTGTCACGCATAGTTTTATTTACTTGATGACCAGGCTAGCGAAGGAGCCCTTGTCTCACATAAGCTCTGTCCCTGGGAAGGAAAGAGACCTCAGCTTAGACACGTGATCTGGTCAGTTACATGTTGATTTCTCTGCCGTTGGCTACACTTACCCACTTGGTTCCCTCCACCTCATCCTGTTTATCATCTGAGCCTGCAAAATGCTGTGCTACCTTGTAAGCTTTAGCAAGAAGGGCCAGATCTCGAGACCCTTGTCCTGTCCATCACTTGGGTGTGCAGGCGCGTGGGTGTAAGTTCGCGTGAGAAGCAAAACGAAAGCAAAATCAAGTGATATGCTTTAGGAAGTTCTGTCATTCTGTTCTCTTTATATGTGAGAGAGGTGACTAGTCTTCCCTGGACTGGGACCCACTACTGCAGAGCCTGACTGAGGCACAAGGACACGTGTCTGGGGGATCTGGAACCCTCAGTCTGGTCACTGGGCGCCTACTGTATGCCTCATTCACTCTGTGATGGACCGTGGGCCCACTGTTTGCCGCCTCCCACACCCCCAAGCCCACATGCCGAATGTTCTCCTAAGGTCGGCCTCACTCCCAGGTTTCGCAGTGAGTCTCCCAGAACCCAGTTCCTAACTGCTCTATCTCTATGGGACACAGACCGGTGCATGACCCAAGCTGAAACCAGCAAGGAGACAGTTGCCCGCCCAATTCTCATGCTCTCAGCACGGGGTTAGTAGGAAACAGTGGGAGGCAGGCTTGGACAGCACCCTCTGAGAGGAGCAGCTGGCATGTGCAGGGGACAGGTGTAACCTCAACAGTGCATGGGACCGAGCAACGGGTGACACTTCAAGTCATGTGGCAGATCAGGTCAGACCCCGAGAGCAGAGCCTATCTGGTCAGAGTGAGGGATGAGAGAAAGCCCCCTAGGGGTCTCACTGGTCAACTCTCAAGAATAAGTCCTTGTTTCCTATCTCCTCATTTTATGAGCAGTTGACCCCAGTGATATTTATCGAAAAGCCTCTCCCGCCCATGGTTTCCCCCAAACAACGGGAACACTTCAGAGCTCAGTGGCGCCGACACAAATGCTGTTTGTGCTGAGGACTGTGGGACACTTGGTTCCACCACGGGGTGTTTGTGCCTGCGTTTCATCTCACTTGTCCTGTGAGCAGAGCTCTCCCACCCCCTACCCTCCAGAGGAAGTGTCCCCGTATCCACAGCCGCAGACCAGGCACCACACCCATGTCCACAGCGGCTGAGTCTTTGAGGTGTAAACTTGTTTCTGAATTTGTGCTTCAGTTTCCTCATTGTGCAAGAGTGACTAAGGGAGTTACCTGATGCTTTCAGTTTGCACGTGTTCACAAGCGGGAGATACGGTGACAGAGAGGTCTGTATACACGTTTGCACACTCGTGATATTCACCAAAGCCAGACCTTAAGGGGAGCTCGAAGCAAACATCAGTAAACACTGTTAACACTCGTGTGTGCATGAAATGCACATGCTGTCAGGCGATTCTAAATTTTAACCTCAAATTAGGTTAAAACTGTGTTGAGCCCTGGCTGGGTGGCTCAGATGGTTGAAGCATCGTCCCGTGCACCGAAAGGTGGAGGGTTCGGTCCCCGGCCAGGGCACAGATGGGAGGCAGCAGATCGATGCTTCTCTCTCACATCGATGTTTCTCTCTCTCTCTCTAAAATCAGTAAACATATCTTCGGGTGAGGATTAAAACAAAAAACAAAAAACTATTGAAATAAGCTCAGGGCTTTTCCACCATTGCTAATGAATAATCCATGTGGTGAAAGGTACAGAGAAAGTGACTTAAGGGGCCCCAATGGGCGTTTTCACCCAACTGAGATCAGGTGGGGGCACACTGCTTTTGTTTGTTTGTTTTCAGTCAAGTCATTTCTGGGGTCAGCCTGTCAGAGCGCCTTCCACTCCCCACCCACTCTAGAAGGGGAGTCATTGCCAGGGAGGACAGACCTTCCCGTGGGTTCCAGAGAGTTCCAGAGAGCAGCGGCGTAGGTGTGTCTAGACGGGATTTTATAAGTTAAACATTGGGCCCAAGCTCAAATATCGTTCTTTGTGACCTACGTGCTCAGGAGACCTACCCAAACCCAAGCTTCTATTCGTGACTCTTGTGTCTTTGAGAAAAAAAGAGTGAAAATCGTTCTCACTCACCTGCGAGGACTGACTTTTCCACAGGCGCACCTGCCAGTGGCTAAAAACGCAAGCCCTTTCTTTGGGGTGAGGAAGGCAGCCCACTTCAAAGGATCAGGGCCGTAGGTTTGTTTTGGATGGAACTTCAAATGGTTGGTGTGCTCACCTGGCCTTTATCCAGCTCTTCGGAGCCTTGAGCACCGGGCAGGAAGTGTGTGAGGACATACCTCATGAGGGTTCTGTCTCCACCTCGGCCCCGTGAGACCAGAGGGCTTGTGGCTGGTCCGTCACCTGCTGCTGCGTGCTGGCGCCCATCTGAGGCCAGCACACGTGGAGTGGCGTATGACCTCGGCGTGTCCACTTGTCACGGGTGGGTTCCACGCAGATAACCTGGGGAGCCGGCAGAAGCCCGCGCAGTGGGCGCCAGAGACAGGATGTCCCTCCCTGACCTCCTTGCACACCTCAGGCCTCTGCTTCGACCTGGATGAACCCTTACAGCTGCCCGCACCTGTAAAGGGGAACCTGGCGGGGTCAGTCAGTGCACCACCCACAGAGACTGCACCCTAGGCGGTCACAACCCCAGCTGCCCAGGCGCCCCTACCGCTAGGGGGAGAGCGAGAGGCGGGCTGTTTGGAGAGGAGTTGCTTCCGACTTCAGCTTGTTGGATGACAAAGCGGATTCCTTTTATTTGCTCTTGAGGGTAAGAGATTTGGGCTTGACCTTGACTGTCGCTTCCCAGTTGTGCATAGGATTTGGAGCTTGGTTCTGAGTCAGTTTAAGTGACGGGCCGTGACCTTTGACCTGCTCAGCAGAACAAAGGCGGCAGGTGCTGACCCCAGCAGTGCCCATCAAGCTGGGCACCGAAGGGTCGGGGAATGTAGGGAAAGCAGTGCTACCTCCAAAGGGGCAGACTTCCTGCCTCATTGCCCGGGGCCAGTCCCATGCCCTCTGGGTCCTCCCGTCTTTATCTCTGTCCCCTGGATAAGAAAATGCTTTCTTTGTAGTGGAGTTGTGAGGCCTAGGGGCAAATTAAGAATGCTTCTTGGCTCTGACCAGTGTGGCTCAGTGGGTTGGGCTTCGTGCTGCAAAGCGAAAGTTTGCCAGTTCAATTCCCGTTCAGGGCACATGCCTGGGTCGCGGGCCTGGTCCCTGGTTGGGGCCAGTACGACAAGCAACCAGTCGATGTTTCTCTCTGTCATCCGTGTTTCTCTCCTTCTCTTTCTTCCTCCCATCCCTTCTCTCTAAAAATAAATAACTAAAAATTTCAAAAACACGTAAGAATGGTTCCTGGCACGTAGCGCGTGTGCGGTGAAAGACGGTTCTCTATTTCGCCGCTCGGTGGGTCCGCCTGCACCATGTGCCGCCGTCTGGGATGAGCCAGGCTCACCCGTCGCAACCATTCAAGAGACAAACAGGCCGAAGCAAAATTGATGATCTAGAATTAAAAGGACACCAAGTCCCCGTGGAAGTAATTTATTTCAAGAATTCCATGCGCAAGCAACTTTCAGCTTGTGAAAGCAAAGCTCTTGCTCCGGGCAGATTAATTTTGCTCGAGAATGAACAAAGTGCAGGTGGCGGCGTCATTATTTTCCTACAGAAATAATGTCTTTTCCTAAGGTGAAAATAGCCTCAGAGAAGTCGGCTGACAGTGTACTTCCTAAAGGGCAGGCAATTCACGAAGCGGTTGTTTTTAGCTGCGCTGTAAGAATTGTTTAAAAAATGAAGAGTTGGGGGAAAATTAGGGTGCCACGAGGGAAAAAAGCTTGCTAGTTCATTATTAGGTGCCAACGTTAGCTACCCTTTTATCTTTTTAAAGCGCTTCATTGGAGTCCTGGCTGCATGGCCCAGTTGGTTGGCGCACCGTCCTGTATACCAAAAGGTCATGGGTTCGATTCCCAGTCAGGGCACATACTCCAGTTGAGGGTTCAGTCCCTAATTGGGGCGTGTACAGGACGCAGCCGATTGATGTTTCTCTCTCATATCAGTGTTTCCATATCTTTTTCTTTCTCTTTCTCTCTCCCCCTTCCTCTCTAAAAGCAATAAAACATATCCTCTGGTGAGGATTTAAACAATTGAAACTGCTTCAGTGGTAATCGACATACAATAAGCTGTGCGTATTTTAATTGGACAATTTGATGCGTTTGGACGTAGCTCCACATTGGGGTCACCAACTACACAATCAAGGTAGTCAGCGTACCCCACACCCCTGAGTCCGTAAGCCCTCTCTCCCCCCGTCCTTGGGTCCTCAGGTAACCACTAATCTTTTTTGGTCACTGTAGATAATTCTGGATTTTGTAGAGATTTCTATAAATGGAACCCTACCGTTAAGGTTCTTTGATTTTTTTTGTTTGTTTGGTTTTTTTTTGGTTTTTTTGTCTGGCTTCTCTCTGTCAGTACAAATAGTTTGAGAATTATCTGAGTTGTTACACGTATCAGTAGTTACTTTCTTTTTATTGCTAGTACAAATCTGTTATATAAAATATGCCAACTGTATGCCTTGGGTGACATTCATCTATTGGGCGACATTCGGTTTGTGGAAAGGTTTTTTGGTGACTGGTTTTATTTCTGTTAAAAATAAAGGTG
Organism: Mormoops blainvillei; assembly: GCA_004026545.1. Taxonomy (NCBI): domain Eukaryota; kingdom Metazoa; phylum Chordata; class Mammalia; order Chiroptera; family Mormoopidae; genus Mormoops; species Mormoops blainvillei. The sequence goes on from PVJD01019963.1 coordinate 9,242, forward strand.
CTGTGGAAATTCATGTATAAGCCTTTGTACGCAGCTCGGCTTTCATTTCTCTTGGAGAAGCAACAAATACCCACGAACAGAATGGCTGGATTGTATGGTAGTTTATGTTTGACTTTCTAAGAAGCTGCCACCTGCTCTCCAGAGTGGCCGCGCCACTTTGCATTCCTGTGACGTCTTGTCCAGCAAAGCTTAACTGGGAAGTGACAGAAGGCCGCCACCCCGTGGGTGCTGATTTGTTGTCCCACTTACTGATGCGCTCATCGGTCGCTTCTTGCATGTGCCCTGACCAGGGATCAGACGCGCAGCCTTGGCATGTCAAGACGATGCTCGAACCCGCTGAGCCACCCTGCCAGCGCTGTATTCTTCACCTTCTTTTACAAGCATCTCTGGCAACTTTGGGCAGGTGTATTTGTTACATTGTCCATTGTTTCTCTTCGCCCTCTAGTGGACCGTTGGGTCCAAACTGCGGGTCCTTAAGGCAGGACGGTTTTTCTGCCGAGCCTGGATGACCGAGCCTCCCTGGCTGTGCTGTAGACTTTCACCGTCCGGCAGCCCTTGTCTTCTCCGAGTCGTTCCTCAGGCAAATGCAAAAAGAGTGTCTGCGCTGACCTCTTTGCTCCACGTCCCCCACCCCAATTTTCTTCTCACACCAGCAGTCTGCCTCTCTCCTGCGTGAGTGCCATAGGACCGTTCTTATAAATGCAACCGAGGCTCGAGTTCCCTTCCATGCACCTGGTCAGAAGATATCGCCGTTTCCCTCAGTGATTTCTGAGACGTGACAGGTTCTCCCCTGCAGCCCTGTCTTCGCTCACAGTGGTGACAGAGAGACGAGGTGGCCCGTGGCCGTGAACCAGACAGGCTGACGCGGAACCGGGCGGCCAGTACAGATTAGCTCGGCCGCGTTGCCCTGGACACGCTACGTGCTCAGCACCGTGTTGCATTAAGCACAGATCCTTCTAAGAGGCTATTTTAAAGACCGGCTGTCATTTCGGTTTTGCAGTCAGTTTTCTGTACGACAGCTCTCACTGCTTGGCACCTGCCAGTCCTCAGATCCTCTTAAACATCTGATCAAAGAGACCGTGGGGCTCGGGGGGACAGCGAACGCAGCACATCACCGAGCATCGGGCGCCCAGAGGGAAGGAACGGCCTTTGATTTCGCGAATTCAAGCCCAAACCCCCGCATTTGGAAGCCTTTGAAATTTTTTGCCACCGTCCAAACTAAAGCTTTGAGGCTTTTTGGCTGAACTAGCAAGGAGGCAGGGGAACAAAGGATGAGAAGGCAGGGAAGGGGGG
>PVJD01019964.1:0-10528 GCA_004026545.1 Mormoops blainvillei
AGCTAATCTTATGAATGAATGGAAGCCTTTTGTTTTATAACATACCAGAGCGTTTTTTAAAATTGTTGTCCTATTACAGTTGTCCCAGTTTCCCCCTGTTGCTCTCCCCTGCCCTGCCCCCTACCTCTCCCTCCTACAGTCAATCCTCACCCTGTTGTCCTTATGTCCATGGGTCATTTTATACCTGTTCCTTGACTAGACCCTTCCCCTTCTTTCCTCCCTTATCCTGCTTCCACCACCCACCATCCCCTCTGGTCGCTGTCAGTGTGTTCGTTTCTATGCCTCTGGCTCTGTTTTGCTCATTTGTTTTTCATTAGGTTCCTCTTATAGGTGAGGTCATATGGTATTTGTCCTTCACTGACTGGCTTATTTCATTTAGCATAATACTCTCCAGTTCCATCCATGCTCTCATGAGGGTAGGAGTTCCTTCTTTCTGCTGCATAGTATTCCATTGTGTAAATGTACCATAGTTTTTTGATCCATTCATTTACTGTTGGGCGCTTAGGCTATGTTCTGCACTTGGCTATTGTAAATAATGCTGCTATGAATATTGGGGTGCAAAGGTTCTTTTGAATTGGTGTTTCAGGGTTCTTAGGGTATAATCCCAGCAGTGGAATCACTGGGTAAAAGGCAGTTCCATTTTCAGTTTTTTGAGGGAATTCCATACTGTTTTCCACAGTGGCTGCACCAGTCTGTATTCCTACCAACAATGCACTACAGTTCCCTTTCCTCTGCATGGTTTTACTTTGCACCTCTCTCATGGTTAGTGATGTTGAGCATTTTCTCATGTGTCTATGGGTCATCTGTATGTCCTCCGTAGAGAAGTGTCTGTTCAGGCCCTTTGCCCCTTTTTCATTTGGATTGTTTGTCTTCCTAGTATTAAGTCATATGAGTTCTTTATATATTTTGGAGATCAAACCCTTGTCCAAGGTGTCATTGAGAAATATGTTTTTCCATACCATTGCTTCCTTTTTCATTTTGATGATGGTTACTTTAACCACGCAGAAGCTTTTTAGTTTGATGTAGTCCCATTTGTTTATTCTTTCCTTTATTTCCCTTACCCTAGAGGATGTATCGGCAAAATATTGCTATGTGGGATATCTGAAATTTTACCACCTATGTTTTCCTTAAAGACTTTTATGGTATCACGGCCATGTTTAAGTCTTTTTATCCATTTTGAGTTTATTCTGGTGTCTGGTGTAAGTTGGTGGTTTAGTTTCATTTTTTTGCACATACCTGTCCAGATCTCCAAAAACCATGTGTTGAAGAGGCTATTTTTACTCCATTTTATGCCCCTGCCCTCTGTGTCAAATATTAATTGACCATAAGAGACATGGGCTTATTTCTGGGCTCTCTGTTCTGTTCCATTGATCTATGTGTCTGTTCTTATGCCAGTATCAGACTGTTTTGGTTACAGTGGTCTTGTAATATAGTTTGATATCAGGTATTGAGATCCCTCCTACTTCGTTCTTCTTTCTCTTGATTACTAAGGATCTTCAGCTTCATTTTTGGTTCTATATAAATTTTTGAAATATTCTAAACTTGTGAAATATTTTATTGGTATTTGAATGGAAGTCTTAGCTATGTGGATTGAATAGTAAACTAAATATATAGGCTTATCCATTTTAATTAAGTAAGTTCACTGTGATTGTGGTTCTGGGTTCTAAGATCAGAGTATGGATTTTTTGTTTGAGTACACAAATGGGAACAATAAAGATAATTAGAACATTTTAGTATTAGGAAAACTGTTCAAAAGTCATGAAGGAGATTTTGAAAATATCATTATTTTAGGAAACTCTATGATTCTTTTCATTTGGCTGGGTGAATTCCTTGTTTCAATAGCTGGCTGAATTTTGTCTACAAAGTGCCATTCGTGTCACCCAGTGGAGCTAAATCTCTCAAAAGCTTTTGAAATTGAAAGTACAGCTGTGGGCATATTGTTATAACAGAATGTATCATTTATCAGTTTTTATACCAAGGAGACAAGTGAGTCCTGGACTTCAAAAGTGTGTTATGTAGGAGTCTTGATGGGGATGAAATCAAACTTCTTTCCTGTGATCCATTTCGGTCTTTGAAATTATATTTCACCACTCGAAAATAAATCTGATGCCACTGAAGCACCTCCCCCAAGCCAGAACCCAGATGCCCAGTGCGAATTTAGACTTTCCTTGTTGCAAGGATTGTCATTGCTTTAAATTAGATTTTATATCGTGCTTTCAACTACATCATATAATATACAATTTAAGTTTATTCTTTTGACTTGAAAGCATATTTATTAATATTTGGTAAATTAAAAAACACACAAGTTAAGTAAAAATTACCCATAAATGTATAATTTGGAGGAAATTTTGAAAGATAGAAATGAGTCTCTGATCTGCCCCTGCAGTACATTCTGCAGAGGTGCAGGTATTTATAGTCTCATTAATATCCTTCTAAATGAACTATTCTTTGTATCTTCAGTGGAGTTCCAGATAAATTTTGAACTAGGATTGAATTCATTAAAATACATCCTTCACAAAGTAAATTGGTATGCAGTTCTAGAATATTTACTGCTATTTCCATGAAGCTGGGACAATGCTCTAATTAGCTCTGTATGTTCAGTGCCAACCTGAGTGCTTGACAAATGGTAGGTGTTCAATGATCATTAAGTGGAAGAATGGAGCTGTGCTGGAGGCCACTAGGTATACGTATGTGATTTAAGTACACAATGAAATAATTGAGAGAAGGTGAGAGTGAGATTCCTCTAAATTGTATAGAATATCTTTGTGAAAATTCAGTAAACGTACAGAGATTTTATTTTAAATAAGATTCCTTTTCCTAAACAGGGTTTGAGTATTGTCAAGTTTAAGGAATGTGTACATCCACCAGCTTTCTTCGGTATAAATTTTACCTGGGAATGTCTGTCATACTAAAATAGAGCGTTCTTTTCCTTTGTATCATTCACAGTCCGATACAGAAGTAAATAAATGAGGTAAACTCGAACAAAATCATGTTGCGGACGGCTACTTTCTCCAGCGTTCCTGCCTTACCCAACCCCAGCCCTTATGTGGATGCCTCACCCCAACTGTGGAAGTCGGAGAGGCTTCTACCCAAGCCTGCATGCTGCTTTTCAGCGTGAGATCCTGGGACTTAAACCTGGAACACAAGTACTTTAGTTTCCTCTCTTTTAGGATCTAAAGCCCATTGAACACCTGCTGGTTGCTCACCCAAAGCTGTGTGCTGACCACCGTGCTCACAATGAAACCAAATATTACATGAGGTGTGCTCCTGATGTGAGAAGCGGCCCTGTTTTGTTCATCTCCCATTTACTGGTTTTCTTAGGTTCTCTACCATCTCACTCTATCAAAGAGTCGCTTTTTCCTTCCATTAGAAACATTTTACTCAGCTTTGAGGCTAGATTTCCTATGAATTTTCAACAAGACCATGAGAATACTACTGGCATTCTCATTATATCTTATCTGACACAAAGCCTTCTTTTAAGTAACACTATATTAAAAACAATGACATAAATCTCTGGTTTGCTTATAATTTTTAGAAAATATTATAGAATATTATCAGTTATAAAATAAGCTTTTAAAAAGCTAATTGGATAGAGAGTAACTAGGAAAGATTTGTTTAAAAACACATATTTTTTCTTAAATTTGAAATCAATATTTTAATCTCATTTCTTAAATTCACAGTCAATATTAAGTACAGTAAACGAAAAACAAAACAAAACTCTATAACTATTAGCATGAGAAGAAGAGCTGGGCCATTTCATTTCAGAAACATGGATTAATCAATGTAGAGACTGGGTGAAGAGGGGAAACTAAAACCGCAAGTTCCTCATATCTAGAGAGGAGCAGAGCAGCCATGAGAGGGATTATCTTCAGGACACAGCTGCACAGCTGAGGAAGCAAAATATATGAGTAAGTAGCTGACACTCCCAGTAGAGTGAGGGGAAGGAGGAGACTCTACAGCCTGAGAAAATCCCCGTTTCCAGGGTATCCTGGTAAGAATGAGAGAGACAGCTAGGGAGAGAAACATTCTTCCCCGGAGCCTCTCAGTTCTTGAATTCCTCCATTACCAACCAGGCTTTACTAACCCGACTGCCCTCTCTCTTCTCCTGTGTCCTCCTCAGCCTCCTAGGCAATCACTCTGCTTCCATTCCTGTTCCTCTCCTACCCATTCTCTAAATAGGAGGCAAAATGACCTTTTAAAATGCAGATCAGATGATGAACTGCTTCTGCAAAAAAAATCCCCCAATGGTTTTTCTTTGCTTATGCACTAAAGGCAAAATTCCATTTGTAATTAGGTTCCTTTCCACCTCTGTGACCTCCTTTTAGCCTTTCTTCCCATCCTTCCATGGGCTCAGCTGCACTGACAAGTTGCCTGCTCCTCGCACCTGCCACACCTTTCCTTCTTCTAATGTCCTAGGGAACTGACATCGGTTCCCACCTCAGGGCCTTTGCACTGGCTATGCCGTTTGCTTGGAATGAACTTCCTCCAGATCTTCCCATGAGTGACTTGGTATTTAAACCTCAGCTTAAATGACATCTTTTCAAAAAAAAAAAATCACTTCACCACCTACTTTCTAAATATCATTATTTCTTGTATCCCCCCCCCATAGAACTTAAGTGCACTTAAAATTTTCATTTCCTTCCTTCCTTCCTTCCTTCCTTCCTTCCTTCCTTCCTTCCTTCCATCCTTCCTCCCTTCCTTTTCTCTCTCTTTATTCTATTCTCTCATCCCCTAGCTGTCTGTTCCCTCTTCTTTTTATATTATTAACACTTTAATTTTTCATCGAATACTTCCTTTATTATAAGCACACATAAACATGAGGTATATCTGACTTCTTTACCATAATAATTCTTGATACTTATAAAACTGCTTGGCAATCAATTAAAAACTGATTGATCGAGTGACTCCAGTCCTAATGCATATTTCCCACAAATCCTCCTCCCTCATGCACCCGTGTGGGTAACTTGAATAAAGCTGTTATGGGCAACCTAAAGAACTGAGACTAAAGCCACTTTTTTGTAATCAGTACTAATATTGTGAAGCAGTTTCTTATCTATGCTGCAACATTAGAAAATTATTTCCCACAAAAAGCCAGAAATCCTGACCCTTTTGAAACCTATTTGAAATTCAACATATCTAAGTATATTATTTTATTATTAAACGTCAATAAATAATGCAAAATCTTTGTGGTCAGGTTTCTTTTTTTTAATGTGAATTAATCAGAGAGTAAATTTCTGAGTATCTAGGAGATATAAGATAGTTTGATGGTGAAATAAAAGAGATTTAGGTAACTGAGTACTGAGAGGATGGAAGGAGACCTGGGGCGGTACTGTGACATAAGGTTTTGTTACTAGGGGACAGAATGGAGGAGGGAAAAGGAGGAGAGACCATCTTCCAAAATCTGAAGGGAGCTGACTTAACACTTGTTCTGTCCCTGTGTAGGGGTAGAGGCAGGAGGTATGTATAAGGGGTTTCGGGAAGAGATAGAGATAAGGGGACCACAGAAATTTAGAGACTCAATTAGCATGCAAAGTAATTCTGTGTCTCTTTCTCCTTTTCTGCTTATTCACAGGTTGACATAGGCTATGAAGCAACTTATTCTTGGGCCTCAGCCTTGTGGAGCACATGCCCCCATCCTGAGACCTGAAGGGCAGGCTGGCGCCATCCATACCAGCTTCCTGTTTCTCTGGGGAGGAATTCAGGTCAGGAGTATAGTGTTGGTACAAGTGATCTCTTTTACTGGAGAGGAAAAAAGTTAAAACATGAAATACTCTGAGTGTGCTGTGGCTGAAACAGTTTAACTGTGTGCTCATAGATGTCTTGGAAGACAGACTCTAATAAATTGTTGAAGGTCTGGCTTCTCTGACACTCTCTTCACTTATGCACAGTTGGCTTTCTGTAAGGTTGTACATATTTTATGGCAGAAACCCATAACAACCATCTCCCACCCCACTGTGAGGAAAGCAATACAACTGCACGGCTTGGGAGAGTGCATGGTTTCCCTCACTCTGGAGCCTCCAGACAGCTCTCCTTCAAGTAGGAGTGCGATCGTCACACCATATGTCAAGTCCTGTGGGAACAAAATTTTCAACAAAACATTTTCGAATCTTAAAGGCAAAAAAGTATATGTTTAATTTGTAGAAGAAATGGCTATTATAACACAAAACTTTTCCCAATTTGGTTTTATTAGCTTGGTTGTAACATCTAAGCAGTTAAGGGATGGTTTCTGGAAAATTATCAGTATTAAAAGTCCCAGGTTCTTCCTATCCAATCTCTTTTCCCTCTTCTCTCCAAAGTGTTAGCAGACGCTTCCTCCTTCTCCAGCTCCCAGCCCCTTTTTCATTATGAGGGGTCCCCCCAGATCACCAAATCCATGGTCCTCTGATTTAGCATCTGCTCCTGAGGGACCTGAACCGCTTTCAGGTGGTAGTGAAAGTGGCCTAAGAAAAGAAATGGTAGGGTGAGGTCTGGGACAGGCGCACATATCACCTTGAGTGTAAAATGAAACCACCCTGCAGGGCACGGGGGCCAACATAATCTCTGCAAAAGGTGACAGTCCAATTGCTAAAGATTTTGCCAGCAGTGACCGGGGAAGTAAATGCCCTTGAGGGTGCACGGATTAGGGTGTTTGGAAGATATCAAAGACAGCGAAGTGAGCCGTTTACTGCTGAAAGGCACTGGTGTCTGCAGAGAGGTAACAGGAACAAGGAGTTCCAGGCTGAGTGAGGGCCAGCGGTGGGAGAGTGTGTGTGGGCACGGCCGGGGTGGAGACCGGCGACAGCTGCAGAGCTCCTGAGACATTTCAGTGTTCCTGCGAGGTAAGCCTGCCGTTCCAAGGTCAGGACCCTGGCTGGGAAAGCCTTAGACCCTGAATCATGGGATAAAAACATGCGCATGGAGGCCCCTGAAGATTCTTGCTTGGCAGAAGGTCCCAAACCCTCAGAGCTTGTAGATGGTGTGGTATCTTCAAGGGGGTGGGGAGAGGTTGACCTTCTGTCTTGCTCTCCTTTACCCAGGGGGCCATGGAGGTGTGTGGGGATCCTGGTTGTGGGGGGAAGAGTGGTCTGGGGTCCTGCCATCAACTGCTTTTGGTAGGTGCACTGGCTGCCCCCTCCCTAAGTTGGCAATGCCATGGTTGTTGGTGAAAAGTGCAGCTGGCTGCTAGAATTCATGTAAGTGGCAGAACACACTGAATATCTGTACTTTAAACACATATAATGCACTTTTAACCCTAACCTCTTGAGTTGATGCATCCTCTCTCTCAGAAGAGACAGGACAACCAGATCAAAATGGGGGCAGGCTCGTTAACACCTTTACCAGTGTGGAAATAAGCAAAGACCACCCAAATGAGAATAAACAGAGGCTATTTAATCAGAGTTTGATAGAGCAAGAGTCAGTCTCTGTCACTGCCACATAGATTCAAAGTTAGGCAGACAAGTAGGGAAACTTTATAATGAAAAAAGAGAGGGCTTTGGGTGTGTCTTCACCGGATGTCGTCGGCGTGGGCAAACCACAGGTGGACTAGTTAAGTAAACGTGAGCCACGTTACGTGACTGTCTTGGGGAGCATATTTGACTTTCTCTGGTTGATCCAGAGTCAGAAGCAGGAGCAAAAAGGGAGAGAAGCTGGTGGTCACTGAGCAGGTCTCTCAATGAGATCGTAGAGAATTGGAATAATTTCTTCCTTAAATCTTTGGTGTTTATCACCAATATTATCATCTGGGCCTGGTGCTTTCTGTTTAAAGGTTATTACATATCAGCTGAATTTCCTTAATAGACAGAGGCCTGATTTGAGCTAATTTTCATGCCTGGAACCGACTGAGTGAAAAGTGGCAAGGTGCATAGGAAGAAGAATTATGTAGCACCATGAAAATGTAGAGTATAATTTTCCTCTAATCCCTTTACCAAAGTTCCTATGAATATTTCCTTGGGTGTACCCTACACAGGGCATGCTAATCCAGCTTCTTTTAGAGGTAAACACCAATACAGATAGTCATTTTGGAATCTGTGAGCTCTCTCTAGAAATATTTCTCAAAGTTTACTCTTTAGCGTTTGCATAGTATTTTAAAACCAGCTGAAAGTTGATAATAAATTATCTTCTGCTTAACCTAATGGAATACTTTTTATCTGCTGTATGTTACTCATCCTTAATTGACATACTCGCAAGGATGGTTGCTAACTGTAGCTTCTCAAAGATATTGGTGCCTAGGATGGATTTTCTTGACCTGATTGGGTTTCAAAGCAGTGAATATCCTGCTAGCATGAAAGGATTTGGCACTGTATTTTGTGGCAAGAGTGGTAAAATTTTTATCTGTGTTAATGTGGGCAAATGGGGTATACTGAGGATGGGGACTTGGCAGACCAAGTTGCTGCTGTGAACACCATTATGGTTGAGAATGAGGAATATGAGAATTGTGTAGTTCTTAAAGATAGAAAATGACAGACTTGGGCTATTAAATCTTTGGCAAGCTATGGTCAAAAGACCGGAAAATTTTATGCTTTCTTAAGTTAACCTTTCTTTCTTTCTTTCTTTTCCTTCCTTCCTTCCTTCCTTCCTTCCTTCCTTCCTTCCTTCCTTCCTTCCTTCCTTCCTTCTTTCTTTCTTTCTTTCTTTCTTTCTTTCTTTCTTTCTTTCTTTCTTTCTTTCTTTCTTTCTTTCTTTCTTTCTTCTTTTTCTTTTTTTTTTCCTTGTACACCAAGTCTGTTTTTGCAATTGATCAGTTTTAAAATGTAGTTTGAATCCATAGACTCACTAAGGCTTTTATATAAATGTTAGGGCATTGATTGTGAAAGTGTGGGGCCCTAAGAATTGGAATGGAGACTTGGGGAAGATTTGGATGACTGTAAATAACTCTAATCCATTACCACACCCCCCCCCCCCCCCCACCCCAGCTTCCCGTGATAAAAGAGGCAGCCCTTCCCCCATCTAGGAAGCCTGGGCCTACCTTGCCTGGAGAGAAGCAGTCACCTCCTTTGGAGGCATCACCTCACATGGACATGCTGGTTCTCCTCATGTCTCATCCCCACTGTCCTCACTATTTCCAGTACCTGAGCAGACCTGTGAAGAGTAGGCTGACACAGCAAAAGTGTTAATCTTCTGTGTAATCACCTCAGCTGAAAATGGGAAATATATTCCGTGATAAAGAGGTTGGTCTAGATAAGGAGAAACATAATTTTGAAATGGGTTGAAGACTTTATTTTGAGGCATCTAGAACAGGTTCTAGCTGATTGCTCAGATCAGCTGCTTCAGCCCTAGCCTCCAGGAGGGCTTATACTAAGTGAACATGAGATGCCAGTATTGAAGAGACAGGAATTCAAGACTTTGGAAAGTAGGAATGTCAGAGTGGATTGTTTGATAACCAATAATAAGTGGCCACCAATAGGATTTTTGGTGTTTTGTTTTTTTTAACTCATCACCTATTCTATATGAACTGAGGCCTAGAAGACCCTGTGTAATAAAACATTTAGAAGTACTTTGATGAGCAGACTATCAGTTATCTAACAAAATATTGTAGTGGTGAGCTTATTCAGATTTCAGATGAAGTGGATATGAAGGTTTCTCAGAATAATACTGGCCAGGATTAAAACTAATTTTTTAGACACAAAATTAGCATGATTACTATAATAGTCCCATAATTGTCAGCAGAGCCAGGCGCACTAGAGATCATTAGTGGTGGCTAATGGAACTAGCTATCCATAGGAATAAAAGAGGTGGGCCACTTATTTAAATCCTACATGGTTTGATTTAAAAACAAAAATACTCTTCCGGGTCTGGTGCCTGTGCTATTTAATGGTAATGATTTATTGGAAAATGGGAAACAGACACTGGTTCTAAGTTAATTAATTCCTGGATATCCAGAAAATCACCATGGTTCGACTAGTCAGAGATATCAGAGGGAGGAAGGGGCATTAGAAGTTTAGGCGTTAATGGAATTTGTGTACAGCTCTATCTGTCAGTGGCTTAGGACAGTGGCTCTGTCAGTGGTTCCAGAAAACATGCCGTGGTTATTTTTTTCAGTGGCTGAGTGAGTAGTTGGAATACATGTACTCAGTGGCCGTGTTTTCACATGGATCCCTGACCCACTGAATGAGTTCTGTTCAGTGGTGTGTCGGGAGGTCCCCGAGACTACCCCTGGGTTTAACGGTTTGCTAGGGGCGCTCGTAGGAGCAGGCACATACTCACACCCATAGAGAGATGCGTTACGGTGAAAGGACACAGAGCAAGGTCAGTCAAGGAAAGCAGTACATGGGTCAAATCTGGGGAAAACCAGGGCCACACTCCCAGAATCCTCACCTGGTGCATTCACACAGGCCACACTTCCTTCCGGCAATAAGCCGTGACAGCATAGGTGAAATGGTGCCAACCAGCAGACCTCCTAAGACACTCAGTGCCCAGAGTTTTTATTGGGGGTTATTTAAGTAGGCAGATTTTTCCTGGCACACACCAAAATCCCAGACTCCCAGAGGAAAGCAAGTGTCACTGTAAACTACGCTTTCGTTTTCCATGCAGTTCAGCGCAGCGAGCCACT
>PVJD01019965.1:0-10523 GCA_004026545.1 Mormoops blainvillei
AAAGGGGCTGGTGTGGGCTCCAAGTGCAGGCAGAAGAGGGGGCATAGTGGGCTCTGTGTCTGAGTGTTAAGATGTCATTGTTGCCAGTCTGTAGACATCCAGCCCCTTTCTTCCTTCTCCTTCATCTTCCTGGCATCTCTGCCTGGAGCTCTGGATCTGCTGGCTGAGTACCTGGCTGACTGCCCCCTTGCCCAGCCCAGTACCTGCTCATATTCTAGAGCAAGCCTTCTTCCCTGCAGGCTCTAAGAGAAGGGAAGAGGAGACTGAGAAGGCTGGTGTAAGGTTTAGGATGAAAACTGCGGCCTGTCAGGGCAGCCCTCAGAGAAAGAAGGATGACCTAAGCCATGGGTGGAGTGAGGTGAGGGCTTACAGGGTAGCAAGAGGCAGGTCACAAGTGATCCTCATCACCCCCCTGCTAACGAAACTCTCTGGATAAAAGACTTAAATATAAGTCATGACACATTAAAGTCCTAGAGGGGAACATAGGCAGGAAAACCTCAGATATTCCGCGCAGCAATATTTTCACTGATATGTCCCCTAGGGCAAGGGACATAAAGGAAAGAATAAACAAGTGGGACTTCATCAAAACAAGAAGCTTCTGCATGGCTAGAGAAAACATCAGCAAAATGAAAAGGGAACCAACCGTGTGGGAAAATATATTTGCCAATGACACCTCGGACAAGGGTTTGATCTCCAAAATATATAAAGAACTCACATGACTCCACTCCAGGAAGACAAACAACCCAATTAAAAAATGGGCAAAGGACCTGAACAGACACTTCTCCAAGGAGGACATACACAGGGCCCAGGGATACATGAAAGGATGCTCAGCATCACTAGCCATCAGAAAGATGCAGATTAAAACCACAATGAGATACCACTTCACACCAGTCTGAATGGCCATCATAAACAAATCAATAAACAACAAGTGCTGGCGAGGATGTGGAGAAAAAGGAACCGTAGTGCACTGTTGGTGGGAATGCACGCTGGCACAGCCACTGTGGAACACAGTTTGGAATTTCCTCAAAAAACTAAAAATGGAACTGCCTTTTGGTCCAGCAGTTCCACTACTGGGATTATACCCTAAGAATCCTGAAACACCAGTTCAAAATAACCTATGCATCCCAATGTTCATAGCAGCACAATTTACAATAGCCAAGAATTGGGAGCAATATAAGTGCCCAACAGTAAATGAGTGGATCAAAAAACTATGGTACATTTACACAATGGAATACTATGCAGCAGAAAGGAAGAAGGAGCTACTACCCTTCCCAACAGCATGGATGGAACTGGAGAGCATTATACTAAGTGAAGTAAGCCAGGCAGTGAAAGACAGATACCATATGACCTCACCTATAAGTGGAACCTAATCAGCAAAATAAACCAGCAAGTAAAACATAACCAGCAACATTGAAATAAAAAATAAATTGACAGTAACCAGAGGGGAGGAGGTAAGGGGATAACAGGGGAAAAAGAGGGGAAGAGTCACCAAGGAACATGCATAAAGGACCCATCGACAAAGCCAAATTGGGGAAGGATGGAGGGTGGGAGGTGGGGAGAGGTGGAGCTGGGGAAAGTGGTGGCTGGAAAATGTTGCCAAAAAAAAAAAAATAGACAGGGAGAGGCTAAGAATAATATAGGAAATTGAGAAGTCAAAGAACTGATATATAGAACCCATCAACATGAACTAAGAGGTGTGGGGATGATGGGATGGGGTACAGGGTGGAGGGGAGAAAGGGGAGAAAAAACGAGACAACTGTAATAGCATAATCAATAAAATATACAAAAAAAAAGAAAAGAAAAGAAAGAAGTTCGCTGAATGAAGTCAGACCATGTGGACAGTGAGGGGCCTGGGGAAGAGCTCAAGGGGAAGGTGCAGCCCACCAACTGGGCGGGGAATGAAGGTTGTGGGCTAAGGCACAGGCTCTGAGCTTCAGGCTGACTGAGCTGCAGCTGAGGAAGTTGCCGTCTTCCTCCTTTGCTGCCTCCCTGGGTCATGCCCAGTGTCCCTGAGGCTTCCTGGGGAGTCATGGCATCCCACTTCCCCAATCTTGAGTGGGTTCTGGGAAAGCTTGTTGAGTCATCTGTTGTATACAGCAGTTGGAAGATGGGCTTTGGCACCTCACAGACAAAAGTTTGAATCTTGACTCTGTCTCTTATCTTCTCTGTGACCTTGGGCTAATTTCTTAACCTTCTTCCACTCTGTCATTTTATCTTCATGATCTTATAAGAATGTATGCCTTTCTGGGTTGCTATGAGGAAAAAGCAAAATAGTATTATAGAACCTTTGGCACAGTGCCTGGTTCTCAATCCATGTTAGAACTTGCTTTGGTTACATCCCTGGAAAGTGTGAAGACTGCAGCAGATATGGAAGCTTCCAGCATGACTGGATGTTGGATATCTAAAAATAAAAGTGACATCCTCAGAGAGAGTCCAGGTTGTGGCCATGCCTGAGCATCACTGCAGAATCCTTTGTGTAGCCCCAGACCACACAGTCACGTTGGCCTGAAGATCTTGGAGAAAACAATGCGAAGGTGATGGCCACATGACCAGATGTGCTGTGGGAGACGGGGAGGCACAGCCCCAGCACCTGAGAGCTCCGGCTGCTGCCGAGCCCGCCCCTCTGGGACTGAGAGGACTGGGAGGCAGGGAAGCCCCAGCGACAGATAAGACTGGCTTTCGGCTCTCAGGGAGCAGGGGCTTCGTGACCTCAGGGTCGGACACACTTCTTTCCACAGGGGGTCTTATGGCACGGGAAGCATGATGGGGTCAGGGAGAGAGGGCGCAGTCAGGAACGCACGAGGAAGTGCACGGCTATGTGAAACCAAGCACCGAAATGCACATCTTCAGTTTTAAATAATTTCTAGTTTACTGGGAGACGAAATGGAAAGGAGGAATTTATGAAGCAGGTGAAAATAGATAATTATGCCTTATAAAATTGCTGTCTGTGAAAAACTATGCAGAAGGACTGGTGTAAAAATAATTACCTTGTTACATTTCTGACCACAAAAAGCCCTTTTTCTGTCACCCACATGGGAGAAACTTTGATGGATCACAGAGACAAGCTAATGCTTGTCTCATTTCTTCATTTCTGCTTCAAATGCAGTGGGTTTCCCTCTGCAGTTCTGATTATAGAAATGCGGTAAAGAAGGGACTCTGGAGGTCACTGTTTTATCCCTTGGGCCTTCCTGCTTTCTCCTCGCAAGAGGGGGCACAATGCTGCCCCGCCCCCCGGGGTCCTCCGGAGACCACACCTGACCTCCCTCCTGACTAACACAGAAAGGAGGCAGGGAGCGGAGCCGCAAGGCGGAGACGGTGGGTGTGGATCCAGGTGATCTGGATGCCTTACAGCCTCCGTGAACAGGGACTTCTCACTGGCAGAACAGGGCATGGAGGAACTCAAATCGGGAGGTTGTGAGAATTAAAGGGCAGCATGCTAGTGAAGCCCCAGGGTGTCTCAACCTCACACGTAGTGGGAGCTAAACTTTGGTACCTCTAAGGAGGATGGTGTGGATGGTCATGACATTGATGCTGGTTTGCCGTTACTCTCCCTCTTGGACCTGCCTCCCACAGAAAAGGACATGAACCCATTCTTCCCTCTCCCATCGCTGGATGCTCTAGTTTATCTCCTTTAAGCTCATGTTTCATCCTTTTAAGGGCTGGCAGCTGATCCCCTCTTTCATCACAACCACCCCAGGGCTCCAGGGTGGTCCCTGTGTCACAGGATCATGCTCTTTGGATGGAGTGCCCAGGAGCGTGGTGGCATTGTCCAGAGAGGAAAAGAGGGCCCCAAGGCCCAGAGGAGGGGAAGGGTCTTGGGATGCCAGGAAAAGAATGAAGCCCCCTGCGGCCAGGCCTGATAGCCTTCGGGGGGGTTGTGAAAAGCCTGTGATGACATCAGCTCACAGCCCTCCTCTCCCTGGTCTTGGTTCTGCTGGGTCATGCTCACCACAATCGCCAGGGATTTTTTTTTTTTATTCACAGCAATGGTTTTTAAATGCAGTCCTCTGTTTTTATAAACAAACCCCAAATCGCTGGGAGCTTGGAAATACCAATTCTCAGCCCTTCCCTAAGCATCCTGAATGAGAAGCTCTGGGGAAGGTGGGTGGGAGGCAGCAGTCTGAGTTTTAACGAGCCCCCCAGGTGACTCTGAAGCACGCTCAAGTTCGAGAACATTGCTTCAGAATTAGGTCATATTTCTCTGTCCCCTGCTTTACGGCTCCTAGGGAGAGAGGCCATTGAGTGAATTCCTGCAAACTGGAGCCACAGGGCCCTCCCCTCTCTATCAATGTCTTTTGTGCCAGGCTTGGTGGAATGTGGGAAGGGAGGGAGAGAAAGGAAGGTGGGGGGGAGAGAGAGATTGGAGGTTGGAGGAGGGGTGGGTGTGATATGAGTATGATATGTGTGAGTGTGCATATGTATTTGAGTGTTTCAAGGGAGGGTCTCACTAGTTCTCAGAACAGCTCCTACCTGCTCTGGCTTGGTTTCCAGTTCATCCTCATTTTTTGAGTGGTTGGGGCAGCGTGGAGACCTCCAATGTTCAGCATCAGCTAGTGCTGGGGGCAGTGATGTGGGAGAGAGAGCAGAGAATCAGGTAGCATGACCTAGCTGGAATGGGCTCGGGAGGGCTGATGGAAACTGAGGCAGAGGCAAACTGACTGGTGCGGATCATTCACCTGAGCTCAGGTGGAGGATCAGGTGAGAAGGGACTGTAAACGGGTGATGGTCCTTACCTTTCAGATGGTCCTCTACCCCACCTGGCAGTAAATAGGCCACTAGGAAAGTCTGAGGCTACCAGTGCAGGGAAGGGCTTTTCAAGCCAATAAGGCAGGAAGGTCCCCCGGGGTGACAAAGGCTCCAAATTAGGGACTACACTACACTTTGGGGATGGTTTTTTAAAAAGCTTTCCAAGGTTAGACCTTTTCAAAAGCATTTGCCTCTATTAATCTAGGAGTTGCAACATCTTGAAAGAGGGCAGCTCTGCTGACAGTTAGCTTTTAGGAAAAGATACCCCACCATGTACCCCATTCTATAAATAAAAGAGCTGCTTGATTTTACCCTGATACATGATCCTTGTTACACATAAAATCGTCATCTAGCTCTGGCTGGTGTGGGTACTATAGTTGCGGGTTCAGTTCCTGGTCAGGACACAGGCCTGGGTTGCAGGTTTGATCCCTGGTCTGGGTGCGTGTGGGAGGCAACCAACTGATGCTTCTCTTTCACATTGATGTTTCCCTCTCTCCCTTCCTTTGTCTCTAAAAGCAATAAACATATCCTCTGGTGAGGGTGGAAAAAAAAAACAACAACTACAAACAAACAAAAAAAGTTTGGCATTTGTGCTTCTGAGGTGGGAGGTAATCTGTGTTTTCCTTGAGGTGAAATTCAGCCAGGGTCATAGATGAATGAATCAGAGGGCAAGCTGTTTCTTGGAGTGCCTGGATTTGGATGGTTTATGCACCTGGATGCAGAATTGAGGGAGTGTGACTGTAAGCTGAAAGCTATTTGTAACTGTCACTGCTGTTTCAAGAAAGGTCACTGTTGCCTGTGTACACACGCTTTCACACTTCTATAATCTATAATTTCTTTTCACCGTTGCTTGACCCAAGCGGGTATCGCCCTTAGGAGGCACCCCATAGCTCTAACTTTTAAGCTAATAGCCAGGCACATGCAGTGACATTTCTGTCTCTACATTCCATAGTGAGAGTATTGGGAGGAACAGACTGTTAACATGCAGAGCAGCCTTCGAGGTCCTGCCACCCAAAGTCCTCCCCAATGGCAGCCTTCTCTCTCCAACAGCCCTGACAGGTGGTCATGCCACTTTTATTTTTCTGAAAATTTGAGATGACAGGCAGCAGATATATTTAGCAGGGCAGCTCTATTCCATTGCTAGCCAGCCGTGGCCCATTACTGTAGGGGGGCCCTTCCAGGCCTTAGACTGGGCACTGCTTTTCTTCCCTGCTCTCCTTCGGTCCGCCACTGAGGACCAGTGTTCTGGAGGTCAGCAGTTGTAGTGTTTAATAAAAATGACTTTCTTATCCTTCCTTGAGCACCTACTTTAGGCTAAACATGTCTTCTGTTATCTATTCCCCAAAGCTATAATTTCCTGAACCCCACTGTCCTGACTTGCAGTTTCTGAATCTCCCACATTGATCAATATAACTCTCAAAAGGCAGTCGCCAGAGTGAAACATGACCCTCACCCCAGAGTGGGGTTCAGTGGAAACATGACGGATTTTCTCCCGTGACAGGGATACTGTTCATTGTTCACGTTGGTTGCAGCCCTCACACCATGGGCTTCTACCGGATTTTTGGGAAACTAAACATCTAATGTTTTTGTCCCTTTAGAAAATGCTGCCTAATTGGGTCTCTCCTTTTCTGCACTTACAATATTACATTGTAGATTTAGGCACAGTGTTTATTCAAGTATAGATCTGAATACCAGTTTTTAACCACCTTTCAAATCAGAAGTATTAGTGTAATTGTTAGAGAAGTGTAGGCTCTGGTGGCTATGGTTGGGTTCAAGTTCAAGTACTGCTCTGCCAGGTGTGTGACATGGGGCAGCTGACATGGCTCTTCTGTGTCTTCATTTTCTCATCCATAAAATGGGTAGAGTATATGTGTCTGCCTCGCTGTATTGTCATGGATATTAAATGTAGTAATACTGTTTAGAACAGTGTTTGGCATGCAGGAAGCATTCAATGAAAGTAAGCGCTGTTATTTTATTACTATTGTTGGAGTTGGCTACCCTACTTTAATGTTATTTTCGAAACTGCCAAAATCCAAACACTGGCATTATCATGTAGCTAACATTGCTTGGTACACATGTATCAATGTAGTTTTTTTCAGTTACTATTGTTGACATCTAGGGATGATATATATACCCTTTTTCTCTGCAAGCTCGTAAACTTTTAGAAAAAGAAGCAATGTCATTTGGCCTGATTTGTACTTAGAGACACATGCTGGTTCTTGTCAGTCTTTCCTTGAGGCTCACAAAGCACTGATTTCACTGTGAAGTTTCAGAAGTAGGAAGGAATTGAAGTAAATTTTTTTTGGTATATTTTATTGATTATGCTATTACATTTCTTTTCTCTCCTTTATCCCCTCTGCCCTGCACCCCATCCCATCATCCCTCTACTTCTTAGTTCATGTCTGTGGGTTGTACATATCAGTTCTTTGGCTTGTCAATTGATCTACTCTCTGTTTTGAATATCAGAACACAGCTGTTTATCACATGGTTTTAGAGCCCTCTAATGCCATGAATGCTTCTTGGTGGTCTTCAGGCAATGGCTCTAATGGCAAGTTTGCAGGCTCTAGTCCCAGAAAGGGCTGGTCTGGGATGGATGCTGGAACTTGAAGGCATCTGTAGCTCAGGGTTCTTAAACATTCCCTGCTCCAAATCTCTTTAATGGAGAAGACAAGCAGAAAGGAGTGTTCTTCATCCTCTGTCCTCTGCCAGAATCACACCTCATCCCTAGGAAGCGAGAGGCCCCGCTTGCACTTTGGATATGTTATACTGGTTAGTTATTCAGGCATAAGGCTCCACTGGGCTGGTAGCTCTTGACATGCTGATCTGATCGTTTTTACTGCTTCTGCGACCTTACACAATTGGCGCCCAACGTAGCCAAGTGGTAAGAGCCCTACTGTTGGGATCGGGTAGGACAAGGCTGACTCTTGGTTTCACCCCTCACTTGCAGTGAGGCCTTAGGTAGGTTTCTTCATCTCTGTGAACCTCTATTGCCTTTCCATAAAATGAAGATATTGATTATTATTGCACCAGTTATGATGATGTATGTAAAATGCATAACTTGGCATCAGACATACAGTAAGTGCTCAATAAATTGACTCTTTTTTATGCTCCCGGAGAACCATACTAGGTTGGCTGAAATCTGACACCATCACCCCCCCGCCCCCGTTTTCTCCCCATCACAATGTGATCACAAATCTGTGTATTATCTGTATAGACCATCTTGATGCCCCAGCTCCTCACAGGTGACCCTCAGATGTGACTATGGTCCTGTCTCCCCTAGCCTCCCCCTTTTCATCCTTATAACACAGCAAAAAATCCTGATCCAATTCTGACACCAGAGGCCAAACTCAAGCCCATAGTGGGGTCTGGGATGTATCTCACTCTTAGGCCTCTGACCAATGTCCTCTTTGCTGTCACCTTTCAAGGTCACTGCTGCCAGTCAGCCCTGGAACTCATTTTGGCCCACTGCACTCCCCTGTTACTGGTCATTGGCCCTGTCCAGGAACTAGGTTTAGAATCTACTCTCAACTTCCTTTCACTGGCTGGGATCCCAAACTCCATTCCCTTTTTCATTCCCTGACCCTCCGGCTGTTGTATTGGAAACCTGGTACTAGCCAACCCTTTTCCAAACCAGAACTATGATCTTCCAGGTTTCCTGGTTTGTTAGCACCTGTGCCTGTAACAATGTGGATGCAGAGACCTGCATGCATCCCTGATGGTTTCACTTAGGTGGGACAAAGACCAAGGGTCCCAGGTGTCTCAGACTCTCAGCACAGATTTAAAAGGCAGCTACTTTCAACTTAGCGTAAGTACACATTCTGAATACTGTTCAAGAGAGCAAAGGCTGCCTGAGTCATCAGTGAAATCACAACTGGAAGTGTGCAAAGAGGTGTGGAGGTGCCTGTCCAGAGGGCTTCTGAGCTGTGCTGGATTTTGGGTGAAGCGGACAGAAATACATGTTATAGTTTGAGCATGTCCATGCTGTCTCAATTACGTGTGTCATAGGACCAGGACGCCAGCATTTTGTAGTGATTTATTCTGAAGCTGTGTGTCTGGTCTTCTGCGAAACTTTCCACATGATTGACTGTAAAGTGCCCAGTCAGAGCCAGACACACCTGATAAGGAGTTGGCTGTGGGTTTAACAGACTCTCCAGTGGATAAATGATCACGGATGACTTTGCAAAGAAAAAGCAGCTGTGGTTCTGAAGTCAACCCCTGGAACGGCCAGGATTCCCTCCAGCATGTGCCAGAGACCGCCTCTGCCCCACTCAGCCAAGACTGCTCTGACTCTGAAGCCACATCAAGAGGTGTGGTTTGTCTTACAGAGGCCGAGGGATAAAGGGCAAAGGTCCTGGTGTCCTCATTCTGTAGAGAGAATAGACAGAAGCTCAGGCAATGATAATAATGGTGTGCTGCCCCTCCCCGACCTTGTGGCTATGGGCTTAGACTTCCAAAGGGCCTTTGGAGCAGCTCCTCTGGGTAACCTCTGGGCTCTGCTCACCTTGGAAATGTCACTAAGAGATGCTCAACAGAGTGGAGTGAGGCCTTCATGGCAGCTGTGGGATGAGATGAAGCTTGGTGCAGACTGTTTCTGCTGGGCCAGACATGCACAGAAGGTAGGTGGTTGTGAGGGGGCGCAGCTGGTGGCAGTGGGAAGCCATGGTCACCACCAATCCCTGCCAGTGCTCAGTGAGCAGAGACAGAAAGCCATTCAGTTCCCCAGGAGAGGATGCTGTCTGCTCGGCAGCAAAGGGGAACTTGCATGGGAGGTAATGATCCACTGACCCTGTGAGCGAGGGGCAGGCTTTGTACCCCTGCCCAGTGAAAGGGCCTGCATGCAGCCCTCATGAGGTTAGCCATGCCTGTACCTACAAGGCTTTTGGATGGTCCAGGGTCTGAGTTTGTAGCAATTGGAAATGACATACCAGGGCAATTGGCTCTGTAGGAGGCCCTGCCCACATAGGAGCAATCCTTCTCCTGTGCCAGTGACTGAAGTGTGTCCTAAGGTCATTTGACTTCAAGAAGATTGACTGGCTTAGACTGTCACCTCTGATGAAAGCAAATGCCTTGGAGCCTGCTCTGGGAGGGCGTGACCTAGTGCGTGGATCTTTCGGTTGGAAGACCTGTGGCGGTCCTTTCTCTGAGACTTTACCTGGGTCACAGGTGCCATGAGCAGGATCTGGGAATGTATAACCTACCCCGGTCCAGGGGAGGAGTCATACGCGCAGCTGTGGAGAATTCGTAGAGGAAGTCCGCATGAGGCCTTGGGGGCCCCAGGCAGGAAGATGTTCTTCCTGCCCCTGAGGGCCTTTGGGTCGAATATTGCGGACAGTGCCCTTTATTCATTGTACAGGTGTGCCCCCGGTCATGCTGTCTCTTCTAGAAGCTGAAGAGATGGCCAGGGATTCCTGAGTTTTTATACCAGACAGCCCTTGACGTATGTCGAGAGCACTAAGACACACTGAATACTTCGACATGTATTCTCCCATGAATGTGCAGAGGGCAGTGGTCCCTCTGAGTCCCTGTCCAGGCCCAGGTATTGCATCTCCACCAGCCTCGTTAGTCAGTGGTTCGTTTGGCTGATGTGCAGGGACCCACCTCCACTGCAGACTTTGAGCTCCTCAGGGTAGATGTCCATGAACTTTTCATACCATAACCTCCCATACAGGGCGTAGCACACAGCAGGGTCTCAGGAAACATGTATGGATTGATGGGTCAAAACCCAATGAATAATTAGGCTCAGAGACTGCAAGTGACCTATCAGAGGTCACACTGCA
>PVJD01019966.1:0-10534 GCA_004026545.1 Mormoops blainvillei
TCTCTTCATCGCTTAGTTCTGTTTTTGGAGCTTTGATCTGTTCTTTCCTTTGGGCCATATTTTTTTGTCTCTGGTGATTTTTCTACCTTCCAACTAGCTACTCCTAATGCTGCCTCCTAATAATGCTGCTAATTCTTGATACTACTTGTGAAAAACCTGGCACCTCTCTAGAATGCAGGCCCTTGAACTAATAGTCTTTGACTAGGCTCATTAAGCTGGGCTCGAACCTCTGAATAATCCCTTTTAGCTATGTATAGTAATAATGGTTACTCATGAGGCTGCTGTAACGAATATAGGAAAAGACGTGAAATAAAGTACCACATTCTTGGCATATAGTAAGGGCACAATATATGTTTAATGGAACTTTTTTTACAGTAGATATATTAATACATTAAAAATTTTAATTTCATCTGGCAATAGGGAATGAAAACAAAAATTATGAAAAATTTTTAATAAAATTAGTGAATCAGAAACCAATAGGAACTGAATGATTACTTTGAAAATACATTTTGGAAAGTAGCCACAAGTAATGGTTATTTTTAAGAGAGAAAAAGAGAGGGAATGAATAGCTATATATCCTGGGCTTAAGCTCGACCCTGAAGGGCACTTATGGTCTTAGAACAAGAGTATAGTTCAGCAAAAATCACATTATTAGCTGCCGTCTTGGAATAAGGGTGTGACATTCGTGTATGTGCGTATGGTTATAGAAAAGCTACATGGTAGTGACAGCTTTAGAGTATCAGATATTGAAATTTTCTACTTATATTTTAGGTGAATTAAGTACTAGTTAGATATGGAACAAAAATTCACTTAATTTTATGAAGAACTGATTTTCTTTTTAGAAAGACAGTGGTTTTCCACCATTCTACTTTCTCTTCATCACTGTAAAGGGACTTAAAAAACACCTACAGTAATTAAAATGAACAGATAGCCTTCATATTTTAATGTTTCTTAATTTGTTTTTAAAATGTATGTTTTTTAGGCTTGCCGTATTCCAAACAAGCACCTCTTCTCATTGAATGCAGGAGAACGAGGATGTTTTTGTCTGTCTTTCTCTCACAACGGAAGAATATTAGCAGCAGCATGTGCTAGCCGGGATGGATATCCAATTATTTGTGAGTATAATCCTGTTTGTTTAATGTGGTGAAAGTCTTTATGGAAGACATTCTTTGGTTTTTAAAATTCATGGAAATTTTAATTTGAATAATCCCCCAGCACTACTAAATTGAATAGATTTCTTCAAGTAACAGTTTTTTTTAATAATTTTACACTCTTCTATACAGTATGTTTTCAAAGTAGAATTTTCCATTTTAATATATAAGATATTTTCAGAAGTAGGCTGAAGGGTGGTAAATTATTTTAAAACATGCAGGTGGATTTTCTGAAGCATTTTTTACTTTAAACATAGAAATTTAGAACCATGAAGGGTAGTAAACATCAGGATGAATTTCAGTTTAATGTGTTCAGTCGATACCAGTGATAATTTAAATTATGAAAGCCCCCAAATTGGTTGTGCATTAGAACAATCACATTTGGCTCAGTAGGACCCAAATTAAGACTTCTCACTATGATAGTAAAGTCAGCAGAGAGACCAAAAACCCACTCCCAAATTGCATTTAAAAAAATATAGGAATCTATTAAAAAGAACAATTATTTCTGTGTCTTTAGAGATTTTTTAAAATATAAATGAGCATTATACTCTTCTAGATTTAGAGGCTCTACTGTTTTCTCTTACTTCTTGCTTGTAATGAAAACCATCTCACCCCGGCTCTTATGACGTCTGTCCTGAGCACTAGATTCTGTTGAACTTTCCTCAGCTTCACACAGTTACTTCTTCATTGATTTGGTTTTTTTCTCAGCAGGGACTTATAATTGGCTTGATTAGCATTATTTAAATAAATATTCCTTCTCATGAAATAATGTTAGCTTTAAGAAATATGAAATTATTTGTGTAGTTTGATTATGGCTCTGCTACTTTAAAAATTCACCAAAACCTATACATGGGGGGAAAAAAAGATTCTTAGGAAACGTAATCCAGAATATTAATAGCAGTTTCAATCTTTGGGTAGTGAAAGAATTATTTTTATTTTTGTTTATGTTTTCAACATTTCTGTGGTAAATATGTGCTACTTTATGCTGAAGAAATCTTGTTCGAAGCTATGTAAATTTAACTTTACTTACTGCTTAAATCTTAAAATACAGAAGAAGAGTCTTTTGGATTGTTGGTTATTCTGTGCCTCCTTAGAATTCGTTTACCTTGTAGGATGTGCTGATTGATGTTTTTCACAAATTTAGAAAGTTTTTTGTCTTTAATTCTTCAAATGTCTTTCTGCCCCTTTCTGTTTCTTCCCTTCTTGAGGGACTCCCACAATGTCTGTGTTGGAACACTTGACGGTGTCCCACAGGTCTCTGCAGCTTTATTTGTTTTTTTCATTCTTTTTCTTTGTATGTCCAGAATCTCAATTGACCTGTCATCAAGTCTTGATTCTTCTCTTAGTTCAAAACTGCTATCGAGCCCCTCTCAGTGAATTGTTTATTTTAGCTATGGTACTTACCAACCGTAGAATTTCTGTTTGGCCTTTTTTAAAAAATAATTTCTGTATCCATTGGTTAGAAATTCTTACACCTTAATTCTTTAAACTTTTCTTTTTTTTAGATCTTTGAACATATTTATAAGAGTGGATTTAACTCTTTGTCTAGGAAAAATAATGTTAAGGCTTCCTCATGAACAGTTTCTATTGACTGCTTTTTTTCCCTATGTATTTCATGTCTACATAATTTTATGTTGAAAACTGTATATTTTAATTATTGAAATGTGACAGCTCTAGTAATCAGGTTCTCCTTCTTCCCTACTTTCTATCGACACAATCAGAATATGTTGTTGTTGTTGTTTTAATCTTTTTTAAAAGAAATTTTATTGATTGATTTTAGAGAGAGGCAAAAAAAAAATCACTTTGTTGTTCTGCCTTTTTATGCTTTTATTGGTTGCCTCTTGTGTGAGCCCTGACTGGAGATTGAACCCACAACCTTGTTGTATTGGGACAACACTCTGATCAAGTGAGCTGCATGGCCAGGGGCAGGATATATTGTTGTTTAGTTTGTCTAGTGACTTTTCTGGACTAATTCTGTAGTCTTTTGCCTTTGTCATGTGTTGTCACTGAAATGTCTGCTTGATTAGTTTAGTAGTCAGCCAGTGGTCATTAGAAAGATTTTTTTAAATGCCTTGAGTAAATAGGCCTCCCAGCATTTGCTGAGGGGCTCAGTGAGTGTAGTATTGGGATACACTTTCAGTTCTTCAGCCTTGGCCTTCACTTCCTGTTTGCACAGTGCCTCCTCATGTCAGCCAGAGTGCGGTAGGGACTCTCAGGTCATTTTTGGACATGCACACAGCCTTTCAGGAGCCTATGTTTTAGATTCCCTGGAATATGTTGGAGTTTTTCAAAGTCCTCTGTGGACATCTCATTCCAGTTGTTTTCTTTTTAAGCTTTTTGATCAACCACTTCTTAGCCCCAACTGGTATTACTGTCTCAGACAGCCATGCCACTGCGTTATTTTGACACACACCTAGGGTTAGGACTGTTCACACGTAGCACACTCAAAGTGAGGTCAGTAAGGCCATGCCCTGAGAATGGAGCCTTTCAGGGAGCTGCCAGGTGTCTAAGAGTGCCAAGTCTTGGGGATGGGCCTTTGGGGGAGCTTTAGACCTCTTCTACCCCATCCCGTGACTGCAAGGCTATTGGTGTTTAAGGATACTTTGGAGCTTGGGCCAGGGGAATGGGAGGGAACAAGGCGAGTTAAAATAATACAAAACCTCAGTGTTCTTACCGAGATTCAGCTGTTTTTCTTGAATAAGTCCTCCTGAGATTGTTGCAAGCCTTTGTTTAATTTCCTGAGTTCTGAAAAAGTTACTTTTGCCTATTTTTGCCAGTGTTCTCATTGCTTTTATGGGGTTGCATTTTATGAGTTTCTTATTTTGCTATACCAGAAGTACCTCCGTACTGCTTAGTATTTTAAAGGCAATTGGTTTGACCACTAGGTGGAAGTGGAGACCTTATTCTAAGTTACCAGCCTTAGATCAGCGATGTTCAACCAGTGTGCTGCAAGGATTTTTAAAGCATGCAGTACTTGACTATTCAGTCAGGAGCACTGACCTCTTTTCCCTTAGATTGTCAAATAGAAATATGACAACAGCCAACACAGCAATAGCCGTCCATTGTGAATGAATCAAAATTATATCTATTTTTTTTTTGTCAAATTGGCAAAAATATATTTTTTGGTGTGTTGCAAAATTTTAGTAATTAGTTTACAGGTGCCGTGAGATGAAAAAGATTGACGATCACGATCTTAGATGTTGTTTTTTTTTTTGTATACATTAACATAGCAATACTACAGTGTTTATCAGATTGAGTCTCTGTTAATCATTCCCTTTCTATATCTATAATCTTAGTATTACATTTTTTTTTCTGACAGTAGTACAGCTTAAATTTCTTGTTTCTTCAAATACAATTTTGGTTGGAATTTAATCAATTTTCAGGTAAAATAATACCTTTTTAACAAAAGCCCAAATTATAGAGTCTTTGAAGTCAGTTATAATTTAAATATTATTTATTGTATGATTAATTAATTGACTATAAAAGATTATTATTAAAATAGTTTTGGAGAAATGAGAATAATTGCTAATTGTAGTATATTACAAAATTTTATGTTTGTAAATTCTTGTGTCTAAAGCAAGTGAAAAACTATTTAAAGTAGATTTTGAAAGTTTTTACACTGAAAATCTTTGGTGGTACTCTAATATACAGTGCTTACTTTATGTACAAGTTATTATAAACTATGTATTTGTATATTACTGTATTGAGGATCTTCTGTCTGGAACCCTACTAATTTTTGAACATTTTCATTAGTATACGAAATTCCTTCTGGACGTTTCATGAGAGAATTGTGTGGCCACCTCAATATCATTTATGATCTGTGCTGGTCGGAAGACGATCGCTATATCCTTACCGCATCAGCCGATGGCACTGCCAGGTTAGTATGTTGAGAGGTATTTATTGTGTGTACTGTGTGCCATCCAGAAAAGCAAAGGGAATTTTAAGTGATAGAACTACTCATGTTTCTTTTTAAGCTTTCTTGCCTGTCAAGAGACTGTCATGAATATGCACTGGACAGACTGATTAAATATGTAGTAGTGAAAACTTTCTTGAAGACATTTTTGTAAAATATATTTTATTTATGTAATGTATAATATTTCTAGTCTTCACTGTCTTTAAATGATTGTCATGCACACTGTTTGATTAATACTTTGAGATGGGGGATTTAAACAACTGGGATTTTTCCTAGAATGTAAGCTCTGGACAGCAGAGATTCCATCTTCACTCTCAGCTGTGTGCAGAGGCCAGGACACAGTGGTGCTTAGTACATGTTGCAGGGTAAATAAACGTATATGCACCTTACATTTTAAGAGCTTTATAGATTGTCAAATATTTCCATTTTTCCAAATGTCAGTCTTAAAATAACCCCTTCCAATTTAATGTGTCACAATAAAATATTTTTAAAGCTCCTTTTTAAAGTGTCATTTATGCTGTCATTGGTGTGGCTCTGTTGATTGAGTGCCAGCCTGTGAACTGAAGGGTTGCTGGTTCGATTCCCCAGTCAGAGCACATGCCTGGGTTGTGAGCCAGGTCCCCGGTGAGGGGCGCGCAAGAGGCAACCACACATTGATGTTTCTCTCCCTCTCTTTCTCTTTCCTTCCCCCTGTCTCTAAAAATAAATAAATAAAATCTTTTTAAAAATAAGTGTCATTTATACTTTTTGTAGCTGCTTGATCTACCTTGGATATATTCTAAAAATGTTATGAAGCAGTTGTTGAAGATGCTTTTATATGTCCTTTAAATTTGATTCCAACAAATGATACTTATTATCTCTACAGCCTAAGAAACTGACATTTAGAGCAGTTTGAGGTCCGCCCTGATTTTACTCTTATCCTTCCTCTTCTTTTAAATACACTTTTTTACAGACATTTCTAGTATCTGGGTCCCTTTTTCTATTAATCTTATTAGCTTCCTTTTCAGTGTAAAATGTCCAATTAATTAAGATGTTGTTGTTACTGCTTATATTTTAATGAAATAGATGACAACTGGTGTCAGTTAATTTAACCTTTCTATATAGCTGGGAATCTACTGTTAGTCCCTCTTACTATCTGCAAGAATAGCATAGGCATTGCCAGATGCCAGGTATGCTCAAGAAAAGTACGTAAACCTTGCTAAGACCTGACTGTGGTCTTGGCAAGCTCCTGCCTCTGCTCAGCAGTGCTGTTACCCAATTTTGTTCAGCTGTCTTTTCTCATCCCTCAGACTACAGATCCAAACCTTACCACACTTCAGGCTTTCTACCCTAAATCGTAATCTTCCCACTTTTGTTAGATGACTGCCTTCAGTTTACAGTGAAATTTAGTCAGACATGAACTTCCTGTATTTCCTTCTGGTTTCCCATTTAATATCTGTAAATTTGCCCATCTTTATCTGTGTCCCTCTCTCTTTACAAAGAGGTATGAATATAGACACCTTCAAGGCTCATTTTTGTTCTGTTCGTTTAATCTCAGTCCTTTAATCTACAGTTCTATTAACTTCTATTTCCTACACCTCTTGACTCTTCAGTATCATTCTCTCTGTTAATTTTGTTATTTTATCTTAGAAATACAGCATACACAATATCCAACCAGAAATTGAAAATACAGTTTCAAAACAAAGTTTAAAAAGGTATATATATGTGAACCATCTCAGTTCCAACTCGTGTTATTCAAGGATCCACTGTACGCTCGGATCTTCTCTTCTTTAAAAAATTTTTCTCAGCTCTTTCTGCCTTTCAGCTACCACATCTTTTCTTTTTTTGTACATCATCAAGAACATCCAACATACCAGTTGTCTTTACTTCAACCAAGGTAGTCTGGATGTCACCCTCACGGTGCTATATAAACGTTCTTCAAGAAGTCAGCAGTTTTTACTAATTTTAATTAGTTTCGCTAATTTTACAATTCATTTGCCAGTTTTAGTGCTTCTCTGTTTGCCTTCACTGCAGTATTTGATTATTGACCAGTCTTGAAATATTTTCAATTTGTGGTTTTTATTGACAACCTCTTTTGCTTTCTTTTTAGGACTTTGAACAATTCTCATTCTCTCTATTTTTTCTTTCTAGTTTATTGATTTTCTTTTTTTATTGTTTGTTTTTTACGGTTGTCCCAATTTTCCTCTGTTGCTTTCCTTTGCCCTGTGCCCCCCAGACCTGCTCCCAGTCAATCCCCACCCTGTTGTCCATGTCCATGGGTCATTTATACCTGTTCCTTGACTATGCAAACAAATGAGCAAAATAGAACCAGAGGCATGGGAACAAGGAGCAGGCTGACAGCAACCAGAGGGGAGAGGAGGGGGAACTAAGGGGAGAAAGAAGCGGATGGGTTACTCTCTTTCTTTAGTTCCTTTCCTCAGCCTGATCTCTGGAGATGTCCACCTTCAAGATTCATTACTTGGATTGTCTTCCCTGGTTTGGTGTGCTTATCCTGGACTCTCATCTTTCCTTGCTTTGAATTTTACATATATCCTAATGACTTCTAGCTCCCACTTTTTTCTGAGCTTGACTTTCTTTTGCACACTTCCATCTGGATTGTCCAGTGGCACCTCAAGTCCAAAACCAAACTTACTAATATTACCAAACTTGGTCTTCTTCTTTTAGTCCTCATAGTATACATTTTTAATAACTTGCTTATCTGGGAATCAAGAGTAGTACTCATTTCTTCTTTCCTTTCTACCATTTATTTCTACATCTAGGTAATACTCAAGTTTCTCAATTGTCTCTTCTAAAAAGCTCACCATTCTATCATCCTTTTTATCCTCACTGCTATTGCCTTAATTCAAACCTTGTTATATCTTGCTCATAATGATGCTGCTAAACTTTCCCAGTGTTCAGTCTTCAGCCTCCTGCATCTCTAGCCTCCTCCAATACCACCTTTCATAATGCTTGATTTAAAAATCTTTGATTACCATTGCCCTTGAGAAAATGTTCCAGTTCTTAGAGTGGCATGACAGGCTGTCCCTCATTGGCCTTATCTTCTTCTCTCGTGCACTTCCCATGTACCCTCTGCTTTATCCACACGATCTTTTGAAATGCCATTAATTTTTTTGGCATCTCCATGCCCTGTCACCTTACCCATTCTTCTATGCTTAAATGCCCTTCCTGCCCAACTCATTCACTCAACATAGTGGGCTCATAACCGTCATTTAAAACCCAGCTCAGATTTCATCATTTCTTGAAGCCATCTGGGACTTCCCCATACAACATGTAATAGTAGTAAAGTATGCTTTTTACTTTATGTGGCTTTGAAATTGATACTGTTAGGACTCTTCACATCATAAAAATATTATGAAGGATTAACTGAGTGAAGGAAGAAACATTGTGGCTAGAACCAAAAAGACAGTGAGGCTTTGAGAAAGGTAAGCAAAGAACTAAAGTCAAAAGGATGAGAATTAGAGTTGCTCATGCTCCAAAGTGGTGTAAGTATGGGTTTCTGCCGGTGTCTTCTCCTTCTCTCTTCTCCGAGATTGCTGTCACCTGTTATCCTTAGTGTTTCCTGAGTAACTCTTTCCTGCTGAATAGCTTTCTGCCATAAGGATTTAATCCAAATCTCCTTTTTTAGTTATACTTTCAGTTTAACCTGTACTTTCTCCACACCAGCAGCTCCTCATATAATCAGAAAGATTGTTCCACATGTACTGGCTCCCAAATGGGCCAACCTCTTCATCTCACATGCTGTTTAACCTTGGTATGTTTTTTCCTTTCCAATTTTAGTAACGTTTTTGTGCAGACATCTAGTCTTTATAAATTTGTGATCCTTCTTCTTTTCTGTCTATCATGAACCTGATTTTTTCCAAAATCTATTAATACATTTGGGCTTAGATTGTACCATTGATTGGGTGATGAAAGCCACCATTGATACCAGTTTTGTTTTTCCATTAAAAAGCTTCATTTTTATTTTAAAATATTGTATATATTTTAATTATATTGATCTGTTTTTAAAATATGATGGCTTCATTTGTGCCTGTATTTCAAATAATGCTAAGATTAATAACAAGTAACTAAAGTTTTTATCTTATCAATCTTTTTATTTTTAAATATATAATTACCATTACCATTGCCCCATTATAATAACCTTAAAGTAGCCCCTCTTAATTAGTGATTTTGTTTTTTAATAAATACCATATTTCATGTAACATATGTTCATTGAAAGTATTATGGTTAACATATTTATGCTTTGACACACATGCTTTATTTTTACTTGAAAACATCTTCTTTCACTTCCTTCATTATAAGTTTGGACTCTTAGTAATTGAAGATCATATCCTGTATTTTAAGCAGCTGCTGAGAAAACTCATTGAATGCTATTCTTGAATAGCAACTGTATTGTTTTCTTTTATTGATAATTTTGTAACGGACTTAATTTTATTTAGTTCTTAGGCAGTAATTAAAAGAATGAATTAGTCTTCCGGCCAAGATGGAGGCGTAGGTAGATATACTTTGCCTCCTCGCTCAACCAAAAGACAGACTACAATAAATTTAAAAACAAAAAACAACCAGTACTGCCAGAAAATTGAACTGTATGGAAGCCCAACAACCAAGGAGTTAAAGAAGAAACATTTATCAAGACTGGTAGGAGGGGCAGCAACAGAATCGAGAAGCTGGGGTGGAGAGGCCGCAGCATGGTGACAGGTGGAGGACCAGGCAGGTGAGACAGCAACTGGTGGTCTCTCATTTGCATGTTTGTGTATAGATAAACTGGGAGGAACAACAGGGAAAAGAGACAGATGGCACAACCCAGGGTTCTAGCCTGGGAAAAGAAAGCCTCAAAACCTCTGACTGTAAAAACTTGTGGGGGTTGTGGCAGCAGGAGAAACTCCCAGACTCACAGGAGTGTTTGTTGGAGAGACCCACAGGGTCCTAGAACGTACACAAACCCACTCACCCAGGAACCAGCACCAAAAGGACCCAATTTGCTTGTGGGTAGTGGGAAAAGTGAATGAAAGCCCCCAAGAGCCGACCAGGCGATATTGTTCCCTTTCTGAACCCTCCTCTGCATGCAGTGCCACAAAACAGCACGTGGGATGCCCTACCCTGGCAAATACCTAAGACTCCACCTCTTACAATGTAATAGGCATGCCAGAGACAAAAAATATGGCCCAAAGGAAAGAACAGATCAAAGCTCCAAAAACAGAACTAAGCGATGAAGAGATAGCCAGCCTACCAGATGCTGAGTTCAAAACACTGGGAATCTGGATGCTCACAGAAATGGCTGAGTACAGTCGCAAAAGAGAGGACAAAGTGAAGGCTATGCAAAGTGAAATAAAGAAAAATACACAGGGAACCACCAGTGAAGGGAAGAGAACTGGGACTCAGATCAACAATCTGAAGCAGAAGGAAGAAATAAACATTCAACCAGAAGAGAGGGAAGAAACAAGAATTCAAAAAAATGAGGAGAGGCTTAGGA
>PVJD01019967.1:0-10516 GCA_004026545.1 Mormoops blainvillei
AGCCCACCCCGCTCTGCCCGCCTTCCCCACGGTACAACGGCAATTATATTCCAGGGCGAATAATATAATTATCTAAATGAAACCAGGAAGGGGAAAAAAAAGCATGCAACATAAAAGGATTAGCTGCTCAAGGACCTGCATTGGGGGAGAAAGGAGGATGGATCCCCCCTGACAATTTCACAAAGTAGCCATCAATTATTTAAATCATTGTGACTTTTCAGACAGCATGCTGGACAGCAAGGGAAAAAACACTGTAAAATTTTGAAAACCACAAATTAGGAAAGAGATGCTTGGTATTTGGTTTTGGAGTGAAACGTGCTCTGCTTTCAGAGAGAAGAGCAACAGGAAATGCGAAGTTGCCCCAAAACGGAGGTGGTTCAAAACTGTTACTTCTCTGGAAGTTCAGCGGGAGAAACACCGTTCTTGTAAAAGTAATGGTAACAACAAACAGCCTTTTCTTATTACTGATATTAAGATGAAAATATATTTATTTTCTGTTAGGTTTTGGTTATTGTCTTTAGGTGGATATTCTTTGTTTTAGCTTTCTAAAATGTAGAATGCATGTTGAAAAAAATATTTTTCTTATAGCACAAATACTGGTGCTGTTAAAACCCAACGTAAATAAATTGCACAGCGCCTGAAAAGGTGGCAGAGTTTAAATACACCGCAGCAGACCCGGAAGGGAAGCAGGGCAGCAGGGGACAGGCCTGAGCCCTGCCTCGGACGCTGCCCTTTACTGCCTATGTCACACTACGCAGGAAATTTAACTTGCTGAGCTTGACTTCAGTGACAGAGTTGGGGCAGGATTCTAGCTCTAAAATTCTACCGACCTCTAGCCTTCATCCGATAGAGGATGCCAACACTAGCTGGGGAAAATTCATGCTGTAGGTTTCACTACACACGACGAGTCTTTTTATTAAATAGAGTTACAGCTTACAAAGAACATTCACCCCATGTATATGAGTATCGTTACGACATTCCTTTAAAAAAAAAAAGACTTTATTTATTTTTAGAGAGAGGGCAAGGGAGGGAGAAAGAGAGGGAGAGAAACATCAATGTGTGAGAGAAACATTGATCAGCTGCCTCCCACACGCACCCCAACCAGGGACTGGGCTTGCAACTCAGGCACGTGCTCTGACTGGGAATTGAACCAGCGACCCTTCACCCTGTGGGATGACCAGCTGAGCCACTTCAGCCAGGGGTGTTACCACATTCCTTGTCTGCTATATTATATTTCTGTCATTTAAGTAAACCAGCCTGTTACTATATGCCAAGGACCTGAAAGAAGTAGGGAAGTAGAATTTTAAAAAGCCTAAAATTTTTGCCATTATTTGAAGTGTTTGCATTCTCTAAGCTAGCTCTAAAGCAATGGATTTTTTTTTAAACCCAAGTACAAGGTCTGCAATTGAGTTAGTACTCACGAGGTGAATCTGTCAGTGGTTTCATGAGCCAATTAGCTTAGTTTTCCCTAGACATAGCAGATATATCTAGTTGCGAAAGAGTAAAATTAGCTTTTAATCCAGTCACTTATGATTATTATTATAAAGCTACTCCATAAAAATGCAGACATTAAAAATACATAACTAATAAATATTTAACTAATACATTTTAGACGAATATATGAACTGTAGCAAGATTTTAAAAAATATAGCTATCCAGGGACTAATTAAAACATTCACCAACTAAATTATAACATTATAATTAGAACTCGTCTCTTTTTTTTTTCACCTAAAGAGATATCTTTAATTTGCTCTTATTTATGTTTTATACATCAAAGAGTTTCTGATGACTTGCAGCTTACACATTTCTTGACATGCTGGGTGTTGGGGAAAGTCCTTTCTGCACTAACACTGTGGTCCCTCTGCCTATACTTCTTCTACCCCATTAATTCCTTTACAAACGAAGAGGACTTGCCAATTCAATCGAGCCTCTGAGCTTGTGTTATATTTCACTAATATGCAGGTCACCAGGCATTCAAGCAAGATTGTCTGCCCCACCTCTCGTGCGTGCCATCTCCAGCTTACACACTCTCCTTCTCTCTCCAGCCCTTCTTCGCCACTGACTGGTGTATAAGTCAGGCTCCAACCGGCCCCACTGACCCAGCCGCTGAACATTCACAGGTGTGCAAGCAGAAAACAAAAGGTCTCTTAACGGGCCCCTGACATCTCTTCCAGGAAGCTTAACGCAAAAACTCTTCTTGAAAGACATGAGCTTAGCTCTTAACAGAGCAGGAATTCGTTTTGCATGTGGTTTGTCCCTCCGGGTTTAGCTCCTTCTGTAAGAGATTCCTCGGGGAGGACCCTCAAATCCAAGAATAAATCTATTTGTTGTTAGCTCGGAGTGACTTGGCAAGAGATTTATATGTGCTCTTTTGTCCCGTTAATTCCAGGTTTCCAGATAGCTATAAGCCCCTATGCCTTTTTTTTTCTCTTCTCATGGGCAAGAACAATTTTTTCCCCTTACACAGATTTCCCCCCCGCTCTTTGAGCTGGAGGAAGAAAAATCATTAAGTAAAGGAGTCTACTGCCAGTGAATTCCTACGCCTCTCTCTTCTCTGACAGAATAGTTTGGTGCCACCTGATACGTGGTCTTTACTGTAGCGATGGCAGCATGTCTCAGTAAGTTGGTTATATTTTGGCGGGGGCGGGGGGCGAGGGGTGGAGGGTAGAGCTGGAGGGAGAGAGTTTTTCTTAGAAAGGAATCCTAAGTATTTTTTAAAAACTAGAATCTAAGAGTAAGTTGCTAAACAGAACCTAAGAGTAAGAGCAAATTAAAGAATTTTTACTTTTGCCTTTTTCTTAGATTCAATGGTTTACTCATTGTGTTCGTACTTTCATTAAAATACCACTTTAATGTACTTATCTATGTCTGTCCTCACCACCACAGCCTCAAGAGTCCCCGCAACTTCCACACACAGCTAAAATCACATCCAGCTGTGTTGAAAACATAGGACCACAAAGAAATAGAGACGTGGATGTTTATATCCTAAATGGAAGCAACCAAGATGTCCTTCGTTACGTGAATGGATAAACAAACTGTGATATATCCGTACTACATCACACATCCATAATCCGTACCATGGGACATTATTTGGTGACGAAGAGAAAGAAATGTCGGCCATGAAAAGCCACGGATCACACGCACTGATTGCTGATTGAAAGGAGCCAGTCTGAAAAACCTGAAGACTCTACGATTCCAATGACATGAATTCTGGACAAGGCAAAATTATAGAACCAGTAAAAAGGGGAGTGATTACTGGGGCATGTGGAGAGGGAAGAAGGGGTGAAGAGATTAAATTAGAGGAAAATTTAGGGGTTGGTAAAAACCATTTCGTGTGGTATTGTAATGGTAAATACATAACATTATGTATTTGTCCAAACCCTCAGGACCTTAAAACATAAAGAATGAACCTTAATGTATGCAAATTTAAAAAAAGTCACTGAGGAGGTGAAGGGACCCCAGGATGGAGTACAGGGTGTGACCCAACCATGTAGCTGTATTACAAGTGAATAAAATGGCCTTCTAGGGGAAGAGGTGCCAGGCCAGGTAATTTTGGAAATTAGCAGAGCCTGTAAAACTACCGGCAAAAGAAAACTATACATCAGGGCCATGCACGAAAGGAAAAGTCATTCCCTGTAAGCCTATGGATTAACAAGTCTGATGTTGTTATATATGTTGCTGGAATTGAACAGTTAAGTGAACAATGGTAAATGGTGGAACGAGGCTTTTCGCTGATGCAGAGGGAGCCTAGGTCTGTATAGTAATGCATCAGAGTTGGGAGACATCGGTATGAACACATATTTAGCTTAATAAATAGCTACAGTGGCGCACATAGAAATGTGTATAGATATGCTATATACACATACAATTCCTTTCTCTATCAGCTGAGAAGACCCAGAGGTAATGATGCCCAAGTGGTGACAAGCATAGCACGTCCCCAGATCCTTGCTGCCAAGACTGTTCTCCAATAACAGGAGCTGAGGCTCCCCGGAAAAAGGGCTGCTTCTAGGACTAGGGTAGAAGATACACAGGTGTAGTTTGGCGCATCTTCTGGTGCCAGAAAATTAGTGCTAAAAATGACAAAGATCAGGTCACAGGAGCTATGTGTCACATGAAGTATCTCCCAATGACCTAAGCTGGAACAATTTGAGCGGCACGATAAAGTAATATTGGATTGTAACCCACTGTGCACAGTAAAAATCCGTAAGTGCATACTGACGTGAGGAAATGATGGAATAAATATAAAAATGGGAGAGGAGACACATCTTTCATGCAGACGCATTCCAAATAATTTATGCACATTGTCTACTACCAAGGAAGCAGAGCCTCACTGCCCGCTCCTTGAGTCTGCGGGCTGTGTGCAGCAACTTCCTTCCAAACAGCAAACTACGGAAAGGGGGGAGAAAAGAGTAGCTTTCTGGTGGAGAAAACTGACAATCGCTGCCCCAGCCAGGGATCATGGTTAACCGTGACAGTGGTGAGTCGTGCTGACAGCATGCACACTCGATATGATGGGATGACAATGGCACTTTATCCCTGTGGTCTTCCTCCCAAAACACATACCTCTAATCAAACCATGAGAAAAACATCAGGCAAATCCACATAGCAGGGCATCCTACAACCTGCTCTCAAGGTCATTACGAAAAATGCGAAAGTCTGAGTACGGTTACAACCAAGAGGAACCTAAGGATACAGGACAACTAAATGCAATGCGGGGCGCTGGGCGGGGTCCTGGAACGGAATAAAGACATCAGGAGTGCAAACAAACAAGGTAATCCGAATGAACGGGTGGAACTTAATAAACAGGAGTGTATCGGTATTGATTCATGAATTGTAATAAATGAACCATACGAACATCAGATGGCAGTCGTAGGGAAACTGGCTGTGGGGAGCATGGGGGTTCTCTGTGTTATCTTTATGACTTTTCTGTAAATCTAAAATTTTTCTGAAATAAAAAATTTAAAAAGGAAGCCAAATGTTTAGTATTACTCCTTGGCAAACAATATAGGTTCACTTTTACATACCCTGTCCCCAGGTGTGTGAGCCAGAGGCCACCTTTTAACATACTGTTGGCGATTTCCCTTTTGTTCGACAGATGAGCGCCTACTATGTGTCAGAGCTTTCCTTTGGCTCTAATGCAAAAACTCAGAGAGGATGGAAGAAAAGGGGGTATTTCTTGCTTGAGAAGTAAGAAATTCACTCACAGCCAAGTGTCTCTCTGCTCAGGAGGGCTGCGCGTTCTGGCAAAGCCTTGGGAGCCCGGGGCAAACACAGCAAGATGACCAGGGCACTTCTGCAAGCACCCGATAGGCAGCCTTGGCCTTGGAATGACCAAGGGGAGAATAAATGAAAAAGTGCTTTGTGGAATAAAAAGGAAGAAGCAATTAAGCTCCCGTGGTAGAAACAGGGCAAAGAGAAGTGGTGTGGGAGGCAAGGTACTGAACGGCTCTAATTTAAGTGCAGTTATCTGAATTTGACTTTGTAGCTCTTTGCAAGTGTGGGGTATTCTGGACTCCAAAGATATGACCATCCATCATGGGAATAGCTGTAACTGGGGAGGGGAAAAAAGCAGATATAAATGAGGAAGGAAAAGAAAGGGAAACTAGAAGACTAGGTGGATTTTTTTTTTCTGCCTGGAAAGACTCTATTTCCAATATGCATAATCCAAACAGGACATTATGACATAGATAACCTGTTAATGAGCTAGCTGCGTCTCATGTCTTCCCCAAAGCAGGACTTGCACTGGCAGGGCTCCTGTGTATCTGAAAAGGCAATATATGAGAGATGTACAACTTAATCTTTAAACAAATGTGACCCTGCTGCCTGCAAACGGCTTTTCTTGTGGACAGAGGTGATGAAGAACCCCATCCAGTCCCTGCCTGTGAAGGCTCAGAGCTGAAAATATGATGAAGATTTATGAGCACAAAGCTTATTCCAGAAAGTAAGCCTGTCTGGTTTGTTGGGCCAATTATGACAATCGATCAAAAGGCGGACTTCAAATGCTGAGCTGAGCAAATCTCAGGCAGCCAAGAAGTGACTACCGGAAGCTTCTGTCTGGAAACATTCACTGGAAACTCTGTCTTCCCTTCAGAACTGGATTATTGGGTCTCTTCCTTGGCTGGCCTCTTGGACCCCAAACTCTTTGCCTTCTAATTGTGTCTGTGAACTGTTAAAGCCCATTTGCCCTTAAAAGAGCACCCATTAGCCCTGGGTGGGTAACTCGGTTGGAGGGCCGTCCCATACACTAAAAGGTTGTGGGTTCGAGTCCCCTAGGGCACATTCCTAGGCTGTGAGTTCAGTCCCCAGTCGGGGCACATACGGGACGCAATTGATCGATGTTTCTCTCTCATATCAATGTTTTTCTTTCTCTCCCTTCTCCCCTTCTTCTCTCTCTAAAATCAATAAACATATCCTCAGGAGAGGATTTTTCTAAAAAAAGCACCCATTAGAGGCACACCCTTCATGATTCTGCACCTCTTTCCACTTTAAAAATAAACTGTTCTATTCAAAATTTAAG
The DNA here is from genome assembly GCA_004026545.1 of Mormoops blainvillei. Classification (NCBI taxonomy): domain Eukaryota; kingdom Metazoa; phylum Chordata; class Mammalia; order Chiroptera; family Mormoopidae; genus Mormoops; species Mormoops blainvillei. The sequence continues at coordinate 6,518 of PVJD01019967.1, forward strand.
ACCTCCTTAAGAGTTTTGTGTCCTTAGTAACTTTATTTCTTATTCTCCACTCATTCCTTCACCTGTCTAGGCTAATCTCACTCTCTCATGAACACACCTTTTGTGTCTTTGTTTAAGTTACGTCCCCTGTTTGCGTCACTCTCTCCTCTGCTTTCTCCATTTCTACATACCCTGCTGTGCCCAGTTCAGGGTCTGCCTCTCATCTAAAGTCTCCTGAGTCCCCTAGCCCACTTGGTCTCTCTTCTCAACTCTTAAACTGCAAATCTTCTGATTCCCTAACTAAATTGGAAGCTTCTGAGAACTGGGAATTATACTTTACATTTCTTCTTTATCTCCACTTGTCCTTGTCTAGTGATAGCTCAAAGTAGGTGTTTAATAAGTCAACATTTATCATTTAGTTTTACTAGAATTACAATGGTGGAAATTACTCATCTGCGTCATGTCACTCTTGCTGTAGCAGATGTATCAGATTTTTCCCAGCCCGTCTTAGAGTGTGTGTGCGCTGAGATAAAGAACAAAAAATTTTTGAGTAGGACAGGATCTTTAAGTAGCATGAAGACAAACAGCTGCTTTTTTGAACAGTTAATCTTAAAGGGCCATTTAACTTTCAAACTGAGAGAGTCTTGTTTCGCTTCATTTTCCCACTAGACTATTTCTAAGACAGAGTTGCAATACCCAGGAAGGACAAAAATTACTTAGGATGAGAACCTCAAAAATTCCCCGAGAACAGCAGTTCTCCTGCTGTTCTCATCTGGCTCTGACCAGTCATCTCGCCAGATCAGCAATTCCCGCTGCTCCCTAGAATGATAACTATCATTTGCTTGGGCTATCAGCCAGCCTTTTCTTTAGTATCTTTTGATGGGACATTCTTCCTCTTCTCTAGCATCTAAGGAAAGAAATAAATCTGAAGATGCCTTTGTTAGCAAGTCAAGTCAAATACATTTCAGGCAAAGGCAACTCTCTACAGATCTGAGCGACAGGGTGTTAATGCGGTCTGGTCCCTGTCAGCAGGTCTGTCACAAGTCATTACCTTTCCCCTGCTCATCCACCAAGGAGTGGGCCCAGGCAAGATTGACACAGACAGCGGCCAGTCAATGTCTCAAAGTGCTTACCCACAAGGAGCCCTGTTTCATGAACGGTCTAGGTGACAACTGAGATGGCCATCAGAGGGCCTACCTTTACCGAGAAAGTAAATTCAGAACCTTGGTGTGAAACCCAGAGCTTATCCCCATATTGATGTTGATACTGAAAGAGCCAGGGGCTCAGGCAAGTTTCCTAGTACCAGGAAAAGCTGGTAAGCAAGTGTCATGAACTGTAATTACTTTCGTGTTCAGCAGCCCCTTGTAAACTCCCCCACCCACATGGGTAAAGCCTGCCATTCTAGCTTCTTAAAAATTTTTTAAAGAAAGATTTAATTTATTTATTTTTAGAGAGAGGGGAAGGAAGGGAGAAAAAGAGGGCGAGAAACATCGATTAGCTGTCTCCTGTATGCGCCTTGACTGGGGACCCAACCCTCAATCCAGGCCCGTGCCCTGATCGGGAATCAAACTGGCGACCCATCACTTTGTAGGACAATGTCCAACCAACTGAGCCACACCATTCAGGGCCCAACTTCTTCTTCTTTAAAAAGATTTTATGTATTTATTTTTAGAGGGGGGAAGGGAGGGAGAAAGAGAGGGAGAGAAACATCAATGTGTGGTTGCCCCTCGAGTGCCCTCTACTGGGGACCTGGCCCACAACCCCAGGCATGTGCCCTGACTAGGAACTGAACCAGTGACCCTTTGGCTCGCAGGTCAGCACTCAATCCCCTGAGCCACACCAGCCAGGGCCCAACTTTTTCTTCTTAAACTGACCTCAAAGCCAAGATACAATAAATGAATTCTTGAAAAGTTGCATCTAAATTAGAATCTGTTTTAAACACATCATGAGAGATGATGGACTGTTGAAAACACCCAGAATTATAACTGACTTCAGAAAACACAAACTTTGAGGTCATTAATGATTCTAATACAATGTAGTATAAGGCTGGTTGCAGATGATTTTCTGCAGACAAAAGAAAAAAAAGTACTTCATTTCTAGCCCCTATGTACTTTCTCCGAAAGCAAACACCTAGCTGACTGTGCTGTATAGAAGTTAGTGGGTGCACACACACAGAGTGTATGGCAACAGTGGGATTACAGTTGTTCGTATGGAAAATAATACAATAACTGATAAATAACACTACAAGAATAAACTGTGCTTTGCATACTAACAACTGTAAACTGACTTTTGCCCCCACACTGTGAGTGTGTGTATACAGCCTTTCTCTCCTTGCTTTGTAGAAAGTTACTTGCAGAAATCTAGTTAACCAGAAACTTCTCTTAAGATAGGAAGCCAACCAGGCAAACTCCTGTTTCTTTTTCACTCAGACATAAGACTATAAAGATATTTGTAAAAATTCACGTTGGTCATATTATGTGCATATTCTGCCTGTATATAGAAATCATCTCTCCATGGTTCACTTCACAGGCTTCTTTAATCAACAGTTATGAAGGAAAGTCCCCTGTGGTACCACATCAGATAAAGCATTGCTTACAGGCTAATCACAGGCATGAACCGGTCAAGTTCCTGTTCATGACATTATTTAAAGGAAGTGTTTGAATGGGTGCTTTTAGAAATTGAACCCTCTTTTAACAAAGCATCTACTTTCCCACTTAGTCCATTTCTCTTTATGTTCAGATTTTCTAAGAAAGATACTAAAACATTCCACCATAGTAAAGAGCTCAGGGAGTTACTAGAAATTCATATCTGGGATGACTAAAGAGGAATCAAAATTCTTATGCTAGGAAAGAAATACACCTATGGATTAACTGCAGAATCTAGATGGCAAGTGGGTGTTCATGGACTGATTTTCTTCAACCTTTTTAGGTATTTAAAATATTTGCACAATAAATTTTGGAAAAGATGTGGCCAGGTTCTTACACTGGTTAATATAATCATGGTTATCTAAACAAACTGTGGGTAAGAACTAGTGAAGCTTACCATTTAACAGGAAACACCAGGCATGTCTGTAGGTGTTTTCTTAGCACCATGTCCTTGAATGCTAATAGGTTCACTGGGCGGCGTGGTCACGTGGGGTGTGGACAAATGACAGCAGATATAAAACAACTCAATATGTAGAGCGGTTCATAAAGCCTTGCTAAAGACATGGACCCGCCATGCTTTCCACCACGGTCTGTGAGTTAGTTGAGGCTGCATCACAGTTCATTTCATAGATAAAGGAAATGAAGCTCAGGGGAGGTAGACCAGGGTGGGGAAGAGGGACAGGAGGCCGAGCTCAGGTGGTATGGCAAGCAATGGGGAGGAGGGCGGCGGGGACCCCTGGTCTAAAGGCTAGGTGTCAGCTAGGTTCCAGATGAGTGTTTGGTAGGCTGAGTGACTGCCGGAGCTGCAGTTAAGTCCTGCTGAAGAGGCCAGTAGATACAGCTGCCAACAGTATAATGATTGGCTAGTGAGAAGTACAAACCCTTTGGCTTGGGTTTGTCTGGGGTCACGGAGCTGATACGGAGGCCAGATCCCCATTTTCTATGCTTTTCCCACCAGGCCGCGATGGAATTTACATGACTCATTTTCCTGAATGGCTGTGAGGATCACGACAGAAATTCTATAAGCATTAAAATGCATTGAACCAGTAATGGACTTAATTGTACAAAAAACAACTCGGTAAGACAATTTGAAGAGAGATGACTTATAAAATCCCAACAGTCCCCATCAGTCATAAAGTGCTTAATTTGTCTAGCTGTCCAGAAGCGCACAGGTGGGTGTTGAAAGCCACGGTGACCAAGCAGCCAGGACCAGGATAAAGGCATTTTCTACTCCATTTTCTGGGAGAAAGCCTGAAGTGGCACCAGTGGTCGGCTGTCTGAGGCCCTACTTACTGTGAAGAGGCCAAGCAATATCAGGAGTGACTGACATAAAATGATGGGAGTAAAATTCCAAGAAAATCCAAAGTGCAAACTG
>PVJD01019968.1:0-10520 GCA_004026545.1 Mormoops blainvillei
ACCTCTTTCCTGAATTCCAAATTCTTTACCTACACTTTTTTCCCCTTGAATTCCAAACCCCTTACCTACACTTTTCTTTTCCTTATAAAAAGGGTTGGTTTAAAATGGAATTTAAGACGTTAGGGTACAAACCTGTTGTCTTCGCAGACAGCTAACCACCTGAATAAAGCGCTGATAAAGTTTCGATCCCTGTCTCTGCTTATTGGGTCTGGTAGGTGACAAGCAGCATGAACGCTGGTTTTTCCAGTTTCATATTCTGGCAACTCCGCTGGGATGGATTTTGGGACTCTCCAGTAAGTCTGGGTATTTGGCGGCGAGTCCCATTGGCTGCCTGGGTGTGGATTCGGAGCCTCCTTAGAAAGCTGCCAAGTGATTTCACTTGGGGTCTCTCCTCCTCTGACTCTCAGCACCTCCAGTCGTCTCCACATTTAATTGAATAATTGCACTTTCTGGTTCAGGTTACAATCCCAGGTCACGACTTAGATCAGCAGGATTTAAGGTGCTTTCTGGTTTACAGAGCTCTGTCTGATTAAAAAAAAAATGCCTTCTGGTTTAATTAAGATGCCATCTGGTTTACAGACCTCTGTCTGGTAAAAAGACATCTTCTGGTTTAATTAAGGTGCCTTCTGGGTTTTGTGACATTACAGGGCTCTGTCTGGTAGAATGGGGGAAAAGCCTCCGTTCCAGGAAACAGCCCTTTGGGGCAAGTTTTGGTTAATTGGTCAACCTATGCTTATAAACCTATGGCTAAAAAGAAAGTGGTTTTTATCGAATACTGTTTGGCTTATGTTCTGAATAATCTTGACTCAGGAGAGCTTTGGCCACTGAATGGGTCTTTAAATTACTGTATTATACTGTAACTAGTGTTGTTATGTCAGAGATCGGGGAAGTGGGACAAAAGGCCTTACCTAGAAACTTTCATGAGTTTACATAATCATGATGCAGGATTAAAAGGAAATAGATTAATGGTCCAGAGAAAAGGGAATTTACCTGTGAAAAATAGCAGAAGCTCAAAGGAGAGGGCCCAGGAAGCTCAAGATATTCTGGCTGCTGTGAGCATGGTCAGAGTTCCAACGGCCCCTCCGGCCCTGGGTGATCATCCTCCTTACTCAGCTGAGGGAACTGGGAAAGTGAGCCTGAACTGGTCTTGCCATCTGGAACCCGTCAGGGAACCCATTTTGGTGGAGGAAAACCCCTACCAGGGCAGGGCAATACCCTTTGCAAAAACTTCCAGTGGGAGTAGGACCAGAGGGCCAGGCCGCTGGATGTTATTGGTCACATACTGTGTTCTACATTAGATCCGTTAAATTAGAACCTGAAAGGACCAGAGTATATCCCTTTAGAATGGAGAAAAGAGTGCACCCAGGCTTTGGAGTCCCTGAAGGTTCACCTGGCTTCTACACCAGCCTTGGGGCTTCCAAACCTACTAAAGCCTCCTCAGTTATATCTTCATGAAAGGTAGGGTATTGCCCTAAGAGTCCTCACCCAAATGCTTAGTGACATTTTGCAGCCCGTCTCATACTTGTCAAGGAAACGAGATCACACTGTCCAGGGGTGGCCAGCCTGCTTGAGAGCTGTGACAGCCACCTGTGAGCTCTTACAGGAAGCTGAAAAATTTCCTTAGAACAGCCTATCACCATTTATGCACCTCACCAAGTGTTGAGTCTGCTGGAGCAAAAGGGAAATTTGTGACTCACTGCTGGAAGAATGGGCAGGTACCAAGCAATTCTTCTCGACAATCCTGTCGTCTCCCTCAAAACTGTAAGTGAGTTAAATCCTGCCGCCCTTCTCCCAGAGCCTGACACAGCTGCATAATACATGATTGTGCTGAGATAATCAGTGAAGCGTATTTTAGTAGAATTGATTTACAGGACCATCCTCTAGAAGAGGCAGACTGGACTCTATATGTAGATGGAGGCAGTTATATGGACAAAGGAAACAGGCTGGGTATGCAGCTGTGATTCTTGAAGGAATAGAAGAGATCAAGACCTTGCTGCAGGGAATGTCTGCTCAGAAAGCTGAACTGATTGCATTGATGAGGGCACTGGAATTGTCGCAGGAAAAGAGAGTGAATATGTATATCAACTCTAGGTAAGCTTTCCTAATTTTGAATGCACATGGTTCCATCTGGAAAGAAAAAGAACTGCTAACTCCAATAAAAGGGAGATTAAGCATGCAGCAGGAATTTTAAAATTATTAGAGGCTCTTCAGGTACTTTTACAGGTGGCAGTTATGCACTGCCTGGGGCATCAGAAAGAGGACACTGAAGTGGCCAGAGGAAACAACCTGGCTGATCCAGCAGCAAGAGAGGCCGCTAAAGGAATGTTTTTAATGTCTTTGGTACCTGTTCTAGACTTGTCACAATTTGACCCTGAATATTTGACTGCAGGCTTAGAGAAAGCTGAAAGCTGGGGTTTTGATGAAGAAGGAGCTGACAGTGGATGGAGAAAGAATAAGAAGGGAGCTATTCTGCTTCCTGAACATTCAGTAGAGCCAGTCATGCAGCATTTGCATGAGGCCACTCACTATGGAAGGGACTCATTAACTACCTATGTCAAACTGTGGCTCACAGGTCCTGGAATTTCTAAAGCCATATATAATTGCTAAATGTGTTGTGTACCAAAAGAACAACCCCAACACAGATCCCAACAAAAGAAAGAAAGGAAACAATACCAAGGACAGAGGCCATTTGAAGACAGGCAAATAGACTTTACCCAGAGGCCAAGGGTCCGAGGATGGAAATATTTGCTAGTCTTTGTTGACACCTTTTCAGGATGGATAGAAGCCTATCCTACTAGAATGGAGAGCTCCTCAGAGGTAGTGAAAGCCCGACCTAAAGAAGGGAATAATTCTTTACTTTGGTCCACCTGGCAGCATCCAGAGCGATAATGGACCTGCTTTCATTTAAGAAATTACACAGGAAGTTAGTAAATTTTTAGGAATCAAGTGGAGACTCCACACAGCATGGAGACTTCAGGCTTCCGGGAAGGCAGAGAAGGTGAATCACACCTTGAAGAAAAATACAGCCAAGCTGTGCCAAGAAACTCATCTCCACTGGGATCAGGCTTTACCTATTGCCCTGCTCAGGATAAGGGTGGCCCCTCGAAGTGGGATTCAGTTGAGTCCTTATGAAATTGTATATGGACCACCATTTCATGCTATGATGGGAGTGGGAGATATGTATATAGATCTGGAAGTGAGGGTAAAGAAAACATACAACATTGAAGGCAGGCCTCAGCTGTAATGAATGACCTTGCTTATATTAGAGACCTCTCCCCAACAGATTTGGCTACATTCCTTTGAGCTAGAGATAAGGTGCTACTCGAGACTTGGACGACAGCATCTCCAGAAAGACAACTAGAAGAAAAGTGGACTGGACCTTGGGATGTACTCCTCACCACCCCCTACCCTGGTGTAGCTGGCAGAAATAAAACCTTGGGTTCGTCACACCAGAGTAAAGAAAGCACCAAAGAACAGTGGACAGCCCAACCTCAAGAAGAACTGAAGGTAATCTTTCGAAAACAATCACTTAATATTCTTTTCATTACTTTTTGTTTAACCCCATGTTATGAAGAACTTGTTCCTTTCAAATAAAATAAAAATATTTGAATATATTTAACAAAATGTTCTCAACATCTCTGAATTTTGTCTTGAAGAAGGAACTTGGGTTGAACAAACTTTCACTACATGTCCTATAGGTGTTTGTACTTCCCTGGAAATCCTTTGAAATTATACCTTGTTTAAGCATATCAATAAAAAAAAAAACCTGCCCTGATATTTATAATTGGGGACCCGTGGTATCACTAAAGGACAAAGAAATGTTTTCCTTAAAAATCACCAATGTAGCCCCAGCTGGAGAGTGTGCAACGTTTGTCAGCTGTGCCAAAAACTGTTTTGTGCTTTTTCATAGCTTGTTGTTGCATACAATGTACCCCCTTATGTGGATCTGCAATTAAATGTATTCCTAAGCCCCTACCAGACGGTCTAAAGCTAAGATACACGCTTAACAACAGAATGAGTACTTCCATATGAAACTGATCTCATAGAAATAAAATAGTTTAAAACTAACAGTGGGGGACTGGTGGGAGACTCAAGAGTTGGAAAACTTTGGTTTAAGGTAATAGTTAATAGGCCTAGTAGTTAATGCATGTAAAAAAAGCTATTGTTTCAGAAACTGAAGGTATGGTCCACCCCGACTTCAGGAGACCACAAACAATTGACCTTTGTGCTCTAGAAGAGACCATAAGCAACCAAGGTCATATCTGAGCCATTGTGTCCCAGGGAAAGACAGTCCATTGCCCAGGACACAGGACACAGGACACAGGACACAGGACCCAGATAAAGAAAATCACTGGCCAGCGAATGAAAGGATGTTAGGGAAATTGCCAGACTGCAGCTTTTATCTAATTAACCTCTTTCCTGAATTCCAAATTCTTTACCTACACCTTTTTCCCCTTGAATTCCAAACCCCTTACCTACACTTTTCTTTTCCTTATAAAAAGGGTTGGTTTAAAATGGAATTTAAGACGTTAGGGTACAAACCTGTTGTCTTCACAGACAGCTAACCACCTGAATAAAGCGCCGATAAAGTTTTGATCCCTGTCTCTGCTTATTGGGTCTGGTAGGTGACAGGCAGCACGAATGCTAGCTTTTCTGGTTTCATTTTCTCAATCCGTTGAGATTTTGCTTCCCAGTAATTATCGTCAGTTTGACTTAAATAAACTCATAAAAATTCTCTGCAGGTTTGGACTTTTCTTACATTGACAGGACCATTCCCTATGGTCCATGCGCTTCTATCTTCCCCAGGGGAAACTAAGAAGAAGAGTTCGGTGAACAGACTACGATCACTGTAACTGTAGTTGATCTCAGGGCTGCAACTGATATGCATCTTCTCCCTCTCTTCTCCACTATTCATTCTAGATTCCTTTCACCCTGAGCTATCATTGTGGTAGAAAAGTAGAGAGATCCAGCAGCCTCAAAGAAATGCAAGGTGGGATGAAGTGATATGGATATATGGATCAGGATGCATTATTTGCTACATCCATCATGTCAGGAGCGGTGTGTGTGTGTCTGTGTATTTTAGGGGAGAAAAAAATTGGGGGCCGAGATACCCTCTGTAATAAAAGATTAACAGAAGAAAAACAAAAAGGAATGTAATGATATGGGTACCTCCTATATACACAAGAGACCCAAGAAAACTGAGTAACTCCCCTAAATGGCCCCATGCCACCACCTTAAATTACAACCTTCAGCTAAACACAAAAGAAGACATTGGGGTGGGGGAGCCCAGTTATAGAAGGTTACCAGAGAAAACTCAGAAAATAAGGATAAGGTTGTTGTGCAGGTTAAGTCCTTGCTTTCTCAACTGATGAGACTTTGTAGAGATGGAGTCATCCTCCTCTTCTGGGCACAGAGAGGGAGACACACATACAAATGGAAATTTCCCTTATAAATGTAAATGACCCTTACAATACAGTTACTTCCACTCAGTTTTCAGAGCTTTTCCTAGGTCTGCCATTTCTAAAAATAATCAGCCTGAAATAATCTTTAGGGGGATGGGGAAACTTTCCCTTTCCTCTCTTAGTTCTTCTAGCTAGTCAAATATGGCAAATGACATACAGCACATTAAGAGGAGAAAAATCAAGGTTTAATACCAATGCAGAAGGAATTCACATAAGCATGAAAAATCCCAAGAGAGTAAGGCAAAATAAGGTATATTTGTCATTCAGGCCTAAAGAAGGGGAAGTAAAGACAGTTTGCAGGAAGATGAAATCAGTCAATGTTTAGTAAACAAATTGGGCCATCTCGAAACAATGGAACACAGAGAGGACTTCACTTAGGTCTAATGGGCCTTGCTAGGTTCCTCCTTGTCTATCACACCTAGTTCATAATAAAATAGTCGTGTGATGATGATAGCTCCCTCCCTGGAACAAGTCCTTTGTCTAAATTCTTTCAGGTAGTAAAGGGAAAGGTCAAAGGTCCTTCCTGAGGCCCTGTTTTCAGCTTGAAATAATCTTCGAGCCAGAGTGGCACATCTTGAGGCAACTGGTTCTGAACGCCTAAAGTATATAAGGTCTGTCCAGAAGGTATCCAGCTAGGTACTATGAAAAATAGAGACATTTATTGAAGAAGATACAAGATACAAGAGACACTGTACATCGGACAATGGCACCTCAGTCCCCTTCAAAGTAGGCACCTTGGGACCTCACACAGTTCTAACCCATCAGCTGCTCTGTCATATTTTCCTAAATCTCACTGACGGTCTGAAATCTCTTTTCTTTCAAGGGTGATTTTAGTTTTGGGAAAAGCCAGAAGTCGCAGGGTACCAAATCTGGGCTGTAGGGAGGCTGAGTCACCTGGGTGATTTGATATTTTGCCAAAAAGCTCTACATGATGCATGAGCTGGAACGTTGGCATGACGAAGCTGCCAGTCACCAGTTGCCCATAGCTGTGGCCTTCTGAATCATCGGAATAGTTTCCATGGAGGAATGTTCAAGCTTAATGCAAAATCTGATGCAGATTCATTGCTCTACTCACTCAGTCATTTTGAATGCAACAGCCACACAGTACACATGCTCACTCACTGGTATCTACTGCCCCCACTGACTAGTACAGTGAAGTCATTGTTCATGTCTGTGCATTCCAGTCCACTCTCCTTGGCTGCCAGCTTACATCGATGTCACGCAAACCATTCTCATTATATTAACGATAGCTATACTTTTTCTGGACAGACTATATATATATATATAAACTTTGCACCAGTATGGTAAGATAATGTTATGCTTATTATTACAAATAAAGATAGGAAAGCTCAGTGAGGTAAATTTTCATGTTCAAATTTATATAGCTGGTAATTGGTGTAGTTGATGCTAGACCCCCATTTTTAAAAATGTTTGAGCCACTCTAGTTTAGTAAAAGAAGACCTTTGGGCAACCTGATACATGCTTCCTCTACCTATCACTCTTCATGGTCTCTCCATACAGATAATATAGAAGAAGCAATAGGTTTAGGCACAGAGCAGTTAAAACCTCGGGAGGTGGTTCTCGCTCTCCTGATATCATAATATTGTGAGGCATTTCTATATATTTTAATAATACTAAAGCTGATATCTTCCACTAGATAATTCCATAGACATGGCATTTTATTAAGCTGTAACCTTTCCTTTATAAAGAAATATGGAAACCTACAGCTAAAGCCTCATTAATAACCGTTGTTAGCTGGCATTTGATAAATGCTCAATGGTTCCTGCTGTTTCCCGGGAAGTAAATACAATCCTACAGCACCTCATTTTCTTCCGCGCCTATCATCAGGCCTCATCTACAGCTTCTCAACTCAAGGATGTTTAGCTCTTAACTACTTCCTTTGGATTTCTTTTCAATACCTTTATTTTATAAAAGTATCATTGCTTCCTTTCAAAATTTGCTCTTCAGAAGCAACACCATCCTCCTAACTCTGGAGAGAAAATACAATTGAATCATATTTTTAATAAAAGGTTAAGAATATTACATATCCATTGTCTCCACCCCTCACCCCCCACCTTTTTTTTTTTTTTTACAAATCAGGAAATCCAGACCAAGCTCCCCCCACAAAAAAAAAGAGAGAGAGAGAGAAATTTTCAAGGTAATAAGACATTTTAACGGCAGAGTTGGTAGGAGATGACTCGGCCCTCAAAAACTTCCTGGTAGACGAAAGAAACGTACAATTTTGGATACACAAAGAAGTGTTATCTGGCAAGTGAGAGCTAAAGGAGACCTTGGGGCAGTAACAAATGATGACAGCATTTGCAGAATTTGTGTGAATTTACCTCTAGTTGTTTTTTTTTTAAGATTTATTTATTTATTTATTTATTTTTAGACAGAGGGGAAGGGAGGGAGAAAAAAAGGGAGAGAAACATCAGTGTGTGGTTGCCTCTCATGCTCCCCCGACTGGGGACCTGGCCTGCAACCCAGGCATGTGCCCTGACTGGGGAATCGAACCGGTGACACTTTGGTTTGCAGGTCCACGCTCAATCCACTGAGCCACACCAGCCGGGGTTCCCTGTATTTTAATTTGACTTTAACGAGACAAAAAATTCTAAGTAATCTTATCTCTAGGGGATTCTGATTTCAATTCCTTTGGTTATGTACTCAGAAGTAGGATTGCTGGATCACACTGTAGTTCTATCTTTTGAGGAACTTTTATACTGTTCTCTGTAGTGGCTCTACCTATTCCCACACATCCATCTTCCAGCTGGGGCTGAATCTGGGGACAGCAGGAGGTGAGGAACTACGGACTTGGAAAATCGAGTGTGACAAATGTTATTTGTGCCAGATGTATAAAAAATTAAATATAAAAACAAAACACTTTAGCCCTGGCTGGCCTGGCTCAGTGGATTGAGTGCCAGCCTGCGAACAAAGCGTCACTGGTTTGATCCTCAGTTGGGGCACATGCCTGGGCTACAGGCTAGGTCCCCAGTATGGGGCGCGTGAGAGGCAACCACACATTGATGTTTCTTTCCCACTTTCTCCCTCCCTTTCCCTATCTCTAAAAATAAATAAATAAAATCTTTAAAAAAGAAAAAAAAAACCACGTTAGATTCTTGGAGTTATATACATGACTTCTTTAATCATCTTTGCCTAACTTCCAACTGAAGAGACCAAAATTCTACCACCCCCAAATTTGAGGGGTATTGATTTTTAAGCTGTTTGTTAAGAAACAAAATACTCAGAAAGAACCTTTGACCCTCTGCTCCCTTTTCCTGCCCAAGAGATTCAGACAGAGAAACCTGTTTCAGAAAGGAGAACTTAGGATGTAGCCTTAGCCTAATTTGAATGAAGTATGGTAAACAAGAGGGCTTCAGGCAGGGGTTTGTGAGCGAGATACCCTCTGTGTCCCACTGTCTGTGAGTTGCCTGGCAAGGATTTTCCTGCTGTGTGTGTTTTGCTCTTCCTCAACTACCTGTAAGTTGCCCATTCTCATTTCTATAATCTAATACCCTGTTCCCCCTCTTTTTCTTTGTCTAAAAATGTGGTATAGGCTCAAGGTTGCCTCACTGGCTTTGGAATTTTCATAGAATGATCATGCCTATGTGAATTCCCCACGTGCATGTATTAAACTTTGATTTTCTCCTGTTAATCTGTCACTGTTAATTTGGCTATAGGGCAAGGCAGAAGAATTTAGAAAATGGGAGGAAAAATACTAATATATTTTTTTAGCTCCCACACCACTCAAAATGAGAATATCCTTTGAATTCTTCTGGCAGCAAGTCTACCCTCTGCCTAGGCTCTTTTCTTTTTGTATTTTAATCCTCACCTGAGGATATATGTTTTATTGATTTTCAGACAGAGGAAGGGACAGAGAGAAAGAAACATTGATGTGAGAGAGGAAAAATTTGCCTCCAGTACACGCCCTGACCGGATATCGAATCTGTAGCCTGTTCATGTGCCCGGACAGGGATCAAACGCACAAGCTTTTCGGTGTCTGGGATGACACTCCCACCAACTGACCCACCCTGCCAAGGTGCCTGACCTCTTTTAATGGCAGTGGTCTCACTACCTAACCAGGCAGGATCTCCTACAGTTGCACACCTATCATTGTTATACATGCTTGGCTGAAATATGATTTATTCTAATATTATTGGTCCAGGCTCTGCCCTCTAGAAAAATAACAATATATTAGTAATAGCAGAAATAATAATGTGCATTTATAAATATATTCATTTAATCATCAAAAGAACTCTTTGCATTAGACAAAATTATTATCGTTCACATTTAAATAATGACTGTTTTTTACCCTTTCACTTAATAGCCTTTTAATTATATGAAAATTAGTGTTATCTAATCATCTCCACTTTCTCCCACTGTTTCTCATGAGATGGCTTCTAGATACTTCATCATCTTTTTTGTTCTATGCTGAATGTATCATTGTTTGTTAATATCCTCGTAATGTTATGGTTATTAGAAATAACCATAGTAGTCTTGATATAGTTGGAATAGCACATAGGTCAATAGGATTAGACTTATTTTCAGATAGTATATTATATTCCTCATGGTACAGACTGAGCACGAATGGGTTCTTTTGTTCGTGTTTCTCTTTGTGTTGGAAGTTATGTCTCAATCATTAATCCTGTTCCGAATCTGATTTTTTTCTATAACCTCAGCTCAGGATTTGGGCTATATAGTCAACTCTTAATATTCAATGACAGATTAAACCCAAGATGGATGTTAGTTAATCTATTTTATATCTTTGTCTATGGTGAAAAGAAAATAGTTTATGTTGTCTTCACTTTGTCTTTTTTTTTTTTAGAGATTTTATTTGTTTATTTTTTAGAGAGGAGAAGGGAGGGAGGAAAAGAGGGAGAGAAACATCAATGTGTGGTTGCCTCTCATGTACCCCCTACCGGGGACCTGGCCTGCAACCCAGGCATGCACCCTGACTGGGAGTGGAACCAGCGACCTTTAGGTTTGCAGGCTATAGCTCAATCCACTGAGCCACACCAGCCAGGGCTAATTGTCTCCACTTTGAAAAGAGGGCATCCTCCT
>PVJD01019969.1:0-10520 GCA_004026545.1 Mormoops blainvillei
ATCATCTCTCTTTCTTAGGGGTATTTGGATATGGTCTTGGTTATTGATTCAAAGAGCCCAAATCAATGTGATTAAAATATGATGAAAACTTATTTCTCACTTGCTTATCACCTGAAGGTAGGCAGTCGAGGGCAGATACAGCAGCTCCATGACTGCCCCTAGCTCCTCTGTCATCCCCAGGGGCCATGTCTTCATGTGCATGGTCCAAGGTGCTCAGCTCCTTGATGGCATTCCCTGTAGTTAATGGGGGGGTGGGGTACTGGCCCGGGGAGGGCATGTCTGTTTAAGGGCATGGCATCAGTTCTCTTTAAAGGAGGCCGGGAAGCAAGTTATTTTTTCTGGACTAGTTTTGTCCTACTAGAGATTCTGTTACTGTATAAGAAGGGAAGAACAGAGGTGGACAGACAACTTTGGTCTCTGCTTCTGTATGCTTTTGTAGAGCTTTTGTAACTTGGCGTGGGCCTGTCTTAGGAGTCGGAGCTTCACGGTTATTTAGGAGGTCTTATTTTCTTTCCTATTAAATTTGGTGACTGATTTGTGATCCAACATTTGGGGCCAGCATTTTTGTGACACTGATCTGCGAATTCCTTCCTTTGACAATCCTTTATTCCTAGCTAACAGTCTACTTTCTGAGCCTGGGAAGTGGAAACAACACTTATTGCCAAGAGCAATGTAGTCCCCCGCAGTCAGTCTACCCATTTGTGGAACCACTTTCTTATCCGAATGTGAGAAGTCATGTAAATTGCTCATTTTGGGAAACAGTGATGATCAGAATCGGGCAAAGCAGGGAAAGGCCCCTGGCACTGGTCAGTGATCCCAGGCATAAGACATATCCTAGCTCCAGTGACACAGAAATGAAGAAGGGTTCTTACCCCGGAGTTGGAGCTGGAACCTTTGGATTATGTCAACAACAAATATTCATTGTGTACCTTCTTTGTGCCAGGCCTTGTGCTTTAGCTGAGGATAATGGTGTTGAACAAGATACAATACATATAGTCCCTGCTCCCTGGAATGACCAGAGAAGACGTAGTTAAATAAATTGTCACCATTAAATAAGCAAAAATGTGTAAGCACTGAGAAGTACCGAGTGCTCTGATGCCTCGTAACTGGCGGGTCTCCCTTACTCTGGGTAGTCAGGGAAGCTTGCTTTCCAAGGGAAATGGGATTTGAGCTGAGACCACATAGCAGTCAAGACAGAGGGTGGGAATGGAAGGGAAGGGTGTTGTAGGTTTAGAGAACAGCCTGTTCAGCAGGAGGGGTGAAGTTGGGAGACGGGGAGAATGGCAGTGCTAAGAGGCTGGAGAGGTGATTGTGGGCCCCTGCAGACATCTTCCAGTGCAGGGAGGGATCAGAGCTGGAATGAGAAAAGCCAACACTATCACGGTTGGGAAGGACCCTAATGGTGGTCCAGTCCAGTGGTTTTTAGTGCTGCTCACCGTCCCCAAGGACTCATTTTAGGATTTTAAAAAGCTTTTATTTTTAGAGAGGGGGAAGGGAGGGGAAAAAAGGGAGAGAAACATCAATGTGTGAGAGATGTATACATTGATAGGTTGCCTCTTACACACCCGCAACTGGGGACCTGGCCTGCAACTCAGGCATGTACCCTGACTGGGAATTGAACCAGCGACCTTTCAGTTTGCAGTCTGGCATTCAATCCACTGAGCCACAACAGCCAGGGCTCACTTCAGGATTTTATGGGAGTATTTTTTGTTACATGTTTGGTGGTATTGGATGGAAACCAGGAGTGCCACGAATCCTGCAATGTACAGGATGGTTTCTCCTATTGAACAGTTTTCACAGACATTCCTATGTCTTCTTAGACACTCATGTAGGTAAAAACTGCTTGTAAGATACCTGAATCTGGAAACTTTTTCAGATAAACACAATGTGCTTTTGCACAGTGTGCAAAACACATGCTGATTCTCCAGGAATGTGATCAAGACAAGATTGTACTGCGTTTCATTTAAACTTTAACAAAAAGAGTTCACCATTTTGGATCCCACCTTGTGATTTTTAAAACGCCAATATAAGACACAGCATTGCCGCTGTGGCATTCAGGCACATTCGAAGTGAAAAGGAAAATATCTGACCACTTCCTATGCCTCCCTATAGCAGCAGTCATGACCAAACATTCACATATTGAAATGTGGGCTTTTTTTCCATTTATGAACCTAAACTTTATTGAGGACCTATCATACTGGAGTGCCAGGGATGTCGTGTGACCAAGAAAGACACTGTATTCATCCTCATAAAAGTTATAGTCTCACAAGGGTGACATTTCTGTATCTCCAAGGAGAGATTATCTCCACCCATGTCAAACTTCCTCAGCAACCTGACTGTCCTTCATTAGCATGCAAGCACCACAGTAGAAGACGGGGATTTTGCCGGCATTGTTCTGTATATACTGTGTCTCCAGCTCCTATCTCTGGCCGTAAAGGTGGGTGAGGAGGAGGCTGTCCTGAGTCTGGAGAGACAGAAGGATTAGAATCCTCTCTCCAAACCTCACAGAGACAGGGTTAGGGGGTTTAGCCCCCATGGAGCTTCTGCTGACCTCTACCCTAGCTGCAAGTCTCAGGAGGCCAGAGGAGAGGGAGTAGAGAATGTCCCTCTACCAACCACCAAAATGTTAGGGGTGGCCGGTGATGTGGCCTGTGGAAGAAGTCACAAAAAGAGAAGAAAGTGTAAGGAGTAAAGCTTTTATCCACTTTCCAAGAAAGGGGAGGGGCATGGTACAGAGAGATACACCAGACATACGTGCTTTTAATTACAAATTATTTTTCCTTTATTTCTCCTTTATTACAGTTAAGGCATTAGTTTTTAAAATGTAGGTTGTTTATATTATGTATGCTCTTCTAAGTATTATGTATGATTTTCATGACAGGAGAGTAAAGTGGTCACTAGGAAATATGTTACAAAAAGGGTGGCTCTGGGTGTGATACCGTGTCAACCACCGATCCAGTCCTTGGACTCCCAAGTCTGGTTGCACCCCCAGCTTACTAAGATACAGATCCCCGGCACCACCCCCCGGGTTGAATCTAGCGCGGGTTGAATGCGGCTCCCGCTTCCGAGTCTTGCCTTCCCCAGCCCACCCCCAACAGCTAACGCAACCTGAGCAAGACCCGCGAGGAGTGAAGCGAGCAAGGATTCCCGGCACTAGGGCTTTGGGGGCAAGGGGCGGGGCCGGAGCACCACCGAGAGGGAGCGGCGCTACTCCTAGAGAGGCTCTCACGCGGCCCTGCGACGCACTTCCGGCCTCACAGCGGAGACGCTCGCCGCGGAGGTGAGTGTGGGGCCTCGGGCGGTGGGGTGGTAACCGCCCGGAGGCTCTGGGTGCGCGAGGGATGCTCTTCCACCTGGTTTGGAGCTGCGTCTCCCGCACCTGTAGGAGGGAGCAGGGCGGCGGCCACTCCTCGGCTCCCGCCTTGGACTTGGTGGCGGAAAACGTTCTGTCTCGTGGGAAGCGAAGCCAATGTTACTGTCATATCCACGAAGCCCCGAATACGTAGTTCGGGAAAGATGCGGTGGCTTTGGGGAAGATGTGCCGGAGCAGCCAGAGGGTGGAATATTTGCACGAGTGAAGCGACGTGACGTGATAGTCACGAGCATTTTGGCATGTTGAGGTCGTGCAGAGGCTTTTACCAGGTACGGATTGTATGCTCAGTGGTGCCAGGCACAGGGTCGTGAATCGGCCCAGTGGAAGCGCAGAAAAGGCAGGGCCTCTCCCATCCACCCGAGAGCAGAAGAAACGTGCTTTTGGAAGGCGTTGTCTTCTGGAGCGGTGTCAGTTCCGAAAGGTAACTGGGCCCAACTCTCGGGCTATGGGATGACAGTGACCTGGGGATGTTTGTTACCGTGTAATTACTGATTGCTCAGTCCTAGAATACACATACAGTAATTCCAGAATTGCTCATTCATACCCTCGTGAAAAGCAAGTTTACCGGTGTCGACCAGTAAAGATCCGAGCCTATAAAACAAAAGTTTATTTGGTATCTTGAAGGATTGGAATCCAAGAGATGCGGATTCAGGTAACAACCCTAACTAAGTTCTGAAGGGAACGAAGAAAGGCAAGGTTTATAAAGATAAAACCCACAAAATATAGTTCTTTTATGCAATTGAAAGATTGCTGGCTAGATTAACAGGGTTTGGTTAGTTCCAGTATGGAAGTGAGGGAGGTGAAAACTACTAAAGAAGAAAGTAAAAGTCCATATATATACACATAGCAGATGTTCTGAGATGTTTATGGTTACAGCATGTTGATGGCTTTGCCTTGAACTGAGTTTAGCAACCGATTTTTTTTGTTTGTTTGTTTTGTTTTGTTTAGCAACAAGGTTAGCTAAGTAAAAGCAACGGAAAATAGAGGCACAAAATGTGCATAGGCCCCACTTCCGTAAGAACCTCTGGGCTCTATTTTAAGTGACTGTCTTGGCAACGTTTATTACATTTTATTTTATTCCCAATATCACTAACTAGAGGGTAGCATTTGAGTACAGGTCTTTGTAGCCTTACCGTATTTAGTTAAAATACTGTTTTCGAAAGTTACTCAGTTCTTTTCTTTCCCAACACTTAAACATGGTTATGTTATTCAGTTGTAGGACAGTTAGGCTCATTTGCTGTTGTTTGTGTTCCTTTTTTGGGTCATTACCCCCATCTCATTCTTGATTGGTTTTGTATGTATGTATGTATGTATGTATGTATGTATATTTATTTGTTTGGGTGTGTGAAACTGCTATGGTTATGAAAGTCAGGCACATTCAGAGAAGTGTCAGTCCCCCCTCATCCCTTCTACCCAGTGTCCTTCCATCCTGTTCCCATTCCAGGGCTCCTTTCACCTACGTCCCACCCACACCTGGTACACCCATTCTCCTTAGTGTTTGGCTTATCCTTCCATTTCTCTTTGCATAAATGACCAGAGACACATTTTCTTATACTTCTTTTTTGTTGTCATTACACAGAAGCTAGCACACTACCTTTTGTACTTTGCTTTTTTTTTTTTTTTTATAATATACTCTGGAAATCACTATCATAGACTGTGTTTTTAAAAAATGCCATTCACATATACACAAGACTGCATCTAGTATGGCAGTTAAGCATCATAGTAGAATGAGCACCCATGAACCTACCACCCCATTAAGAAGGAGGACATTACCAGGACTGCTGCATTTGTTGGTGCTCCTCCCCAACCCAGCTCCCAGCTTCCCACCCCTAGAGGTAACAGCTGTCTTGAATTTTGTGTTAATATAGCCTTACCTGTTTTTAAATAATTTTATGGCATATACATGTGTATGTGAATAATGTATTTAGTTTGCTTTTGAGCTTTATGAAAATGACATAGCATCTGTAGTCATCCGGGACTTAGATAACCCAATATTATGTTCCTAAATTCATCAGTGTTGTTCTGTATAACTGCAAGTCATTCATTTTTGCTGCTTGGTAATGTTCCATTGTTAAAAACTATATGAGAACTTATTTATGTCTTCTCAGTGGACATGCAAGTTGCTTCTGGTTTTGGGTGATTAAAATACTGCTGATAATGAATAATTCTGCACATATCTCCTACATATGAGAGTTTCTCTAGGGTATCAGTTTTTAAATTTAGGCATCAATATTCAGTGTTATCACATGCCTTTTGGCATCTGTTGAGATGAAGAGTATGTTTATCTTTCTTTGATTAATGTGGAGAAGTATACTAATTTGTGTACTAATATTGAGCTTTACTTGCGTTCATGGGATGATCCCTCTTACTCGTGGTACGTCACTTTAATGGGCTACTTGAGTCTCTTATTATTTTGGATTTTTTGCATCAATACAAGTAAATGAGACCTATCTGTGGTTTTATATCAGTAGTGTGCTGGTATTACCCAATTCAAGAGGCTTAGGGCGTTCTATTCAAGAACAAGATGTGGTGGTCGTTGGGTAGGTTTACCTACTTGCAGCAAGCAAAGGTGGCCGGATTCACATCCAAAGCTGTTTCCTTGGAAGGGAGGCTTAGCCATTGCTTTCCTACACTCATTGGTCAACTACATGTTGATTTCTTTTGCAGTTGGCTGAATTTGTCTGGATTTGGTTAACTGCGTGTGGACTCCTTCCTTTCTCCCTCTCTCCCTCCTTTCCTTCCTTTCTTCCTTCCTATAGTCAGCTAAACTCTTGCGTTGTGTGGTCAAGCTCATCTTGGGTGGACAAGCTCACCTGGCAACAGCTGCATCTGCAAAACAGTGTGCTACATTTTAACATTTAGCAAGAATAGCATTTAGTAAGAACTGCCCAGACTTTGATACCCTTGTCCTATCTAACATTGGCATGATCAGAAGACTGGAAAACTTATTTTGCTCTTCTCTGCTACAGTTTAAATAGTGTTAGAATTACTCATTTCTTCAAGATTTGAA
Organism: Mormoops blainvillei; assembly: GCA_004026545.1. NCBI lineage: Eukaryota > Metazoa > Chordata > Mammalia > Chiroptera > Mormoopidae > Mormoops > Mormoops blainvillei. The sequence goes on from PVJD01019969.1 coordinate 6,384, forward strand.
AAGATTTGCCCATGATACATAGGGGCTCAGTGTTTTGTGAGAGCTCACTCTTTACTGGCTGTCTCGGTTTAGGTCAAAGTCATCACAGAATACAGAGAAAAATCTGTGTAATAAAATCAGTAGAGTTGGTTCATTTGATTTATATAGAATTATATGTTCTTCCAACATAGAATAAGTTTTTCTTTTTAAGCATCTGTAGACTTTTTAAGTGAACACTTCAGCTATTAAAAAAAAAAACAACCCTCAAAAATCTTTAAAGTAGGAGTAAATGTATCAGGCTATTTAAACATCATGCAATAAAGCCAGAAATTATGAACAGAGAAGAAGTTTACAACATACTATCCTAAACAGTTCTTTGGTCAGAGAAAAACACAGTTGCTGACTAGCTATAAAATAGTAATTAAAACATAACATAAAATCTCTGGAATGTGGCTAATACTGTATTCAGAGGAAAATTTATGGCCTTGTGGGTTTTAGTTGCCAAATAGAAAAGTATGAAAATAAATGAATAAATCATGCAACCTCAAGAAGTTAGAAAAGAAGGCTTTTGTAGTCTCATTTCCCCTAAAAGCATAACACACGACAAAGATTTGCGCGCAGGTAATTTATCTGGGAATATAGTCCTGGGCGGAGTGAAAGGGGAGTGACAGATTGAAGGAGAGCCATACAAGGGTGCTTTGTCAGTCTGGCCCTTCTGCGTCTGACTGGTGCTCTGTCTTGCAGGGTCTTGGAAGAGATTTGGAATCTCATGTGGGGGACTAATGGGGAAAACATTTATCCATTGACCTCTGTCCCCTATTGGTCAAGGGTGGCACCGCAGGCATTAACTGTCCTGCACTTCAGGGATCAGCAAGTGTGCACAGGTTTCTGCAGGTGTCTTATACAGGACACCAGAGAGCCCCAGGGCAGGAGTCCGGCGTCTGTGGTGTTGACTCTTACAGAGGCATTGGCAGGTTGCACCTGCACAAAGCTGATCTAAGCTTTTGGAACTGGACTGAGAGTGAGACAAAAGGAGTGGAGTGGTGCATAAGGTGTCTCTTACAGAGCTAAAGAAACTAAGAAAGCAGAACGTAATGAATTAAAAACTGATACAAAAAAGAGCAGTGTTCTTCCATCCAGGTGCTAACCAGGCCCGACCCTCCTTAGCTTCTAAGATCAGACGAGATTGGGTGCGTTCAGGGTGGTATGGCTATAGACTAGAGCAGTGTTCTAAATAAATAAAAAAGCTGGTTTATTGAAAATGAGACAACATTAAAATGGATAAACCACTGCACAGCCTTACTTTATTAGTCTGTGTGGGATGCCATAACAAAGTGCTATTGACTATGTAGCTTTAACAACGGAAACATTACAGTTCTGGAGAGTGGAAGTCCAAGATGAAGGTGCTGGCCGATTTGGTTCTTGGTGAGGGCTCTCCTTGGGTTTCAGACGGCTGTCTTCTCTCTGTGTGCTCACATGGCGGTGATGGGATGCTCTGTAGGCTCAGCCCTGTTAGATTAGGGCCCCACCCTTATAACCTCTTTTAACCTTATTACCTCCTTGACAGTCTTATCTGCAAATATAGTCACATTGGGGGTTAGAGCTTTAGCAGATGAATTTGAGGGGGGCACACATTCAGTCCATAACACTTATCAAAGAAAAGATCTAAAAGCACGTATATTCAAAAGAAGTGGGAAAAGCAGAGTAGCTGTAGATATGAAGGAAACAAAAAGATTCATAAACCAGTGTTTTCTGAAACTGCACTAAAGTTGAAATCCTGGAAGAGTTAGATGAAATTTCAGGAGAGTATAAATTTCAAGACTGATTTTAGAATCAGTGAAAATCTTGGAAATCAGAAACTAACCAGTCCATGTGTTTTGGAATATTATGAACAAGGGGTTCAGGGTCATAGGGCCTAGGTACGATAGTGACCCACTCTCTCAGGCAGCTGAGGCCTTGGCTCCTTTGCTCTCGGAAGGCTGGAAAGTGTGAGGATGCAGCCTGGTAGCTCGTTGCCTCAGGCTTCCTCTGGGCCATGAGGAAGGCTGACCTCACAGGGTCTCTACAGGGACATTCGGACTCTCGAGGACATTGAGTTGTGTGAGGAAACAGGCAGGATGTGGGGGAGCAGCTGTTCGTTGCAGGTGCCGCCTTCCTGGACCTGATTTTGAGGTCCCTGTGCTGGGGCTGCAGCCCCTTCAGCCTGTCTTCTCTGGCAGTGTAATTGAGGGTGATAGTTGTTTAGAGAAAGAGAAATCAAAGATCTTGGTAATGTTCTGTCTCTTGAGCAAATCACTGATACACGAGTCTTTGTTTTCTTATTCTTCAGGCTCTGCATACAGCTTTACGGTATACTTTTGTGTGTATGACCTATGTCAGAATTATAAAATCTTAGGGTTCCTCGCAGTGAGCATCAGCGTCATAGCTGGGAGGAGGCCCGGGTACTGAGCGGGTGGACAGATCGCCGCCTCCTTCCTGTGGCTGCTCCTTCTCACGCGCCTGCGTCTGGACACAGGTGGCCTGCATCTTCGATCTTCTGTTCTGCGTTGGGGCGGCTTGCCCCACGCTCGCCCCACGCTCGCCTCACGCTTGCCTCTCTGTGTTTCTCTTAGCTCCAGCCCTTCTCTGAGAGGGAGACCAAGCAATGGCAACCATGCTCCTGACGGCCTGGCCCCAGGTGAGCTGCAGGTTCTTCAGAGGAAAGTACAGGTCTTCCTCTGAGCAGTTTCAAATGGAAGAAACTGAGAAGGAAGCCGGAGAGGGCCTCCATGCGTACACCTGCTGGACTGGAACTTGTGGGAAGAGTGGTGATGTGAAGGGATGGACACAGCAGGAGAGCGTGTGCAAAGGCAGGGGTGTAGTCTCAGACACACTGAGGTTCTCTGTTCCTCTGGTGCAGGGGCTCCCCCAACAGAGGGCTCTAGGGAATAGGAGATGTGGAAGCTGACCATGTCGGATGCTCCGTGTATGGGTGTGAGCGGAGGACGCAGCAGAGGACTGGGATTCCCAGGGAGTGGGGAGCAGGTGAAGAGGAACCAGATCGCTGTGAAGGATGGCTGCGCTTCTCATTCAGGGGAAGATGAAGGGATTAGGGTCCAGGGAGGAAAAAGCTGGAAGCCCCATGGGACACGAGGGCTCACTGTGTCCTGAGAGGCTTTCAGGGCTTGGGGTGCCGTGACTCAAACTTTAGGTCTCTGAAAAGAGTGCTGGACCCTCTATTGCAGAAAAATATACATGCAAACCAAGTTTTCTGTATAATTTCAGGGGCTTCATGGCCCCCCGCAGCCCAACCATGGGCCTCCATGGGCTGCAGGCTGGGAGTAATCACAGTCACAGCAGCTCCAGTAACGTCGCTTGAGGCCTCTCATGCAGCAGGCCCCTGCTGAGCGCTTTGCATGGGTCACTCATTCCTGACACTTGCCCTCTGAGATAGGTGCCGTGTTGGACTCAGTGCACCACAAAAGACACGAAGGCAGAGAGAGATAGAGTGACCTGCTCAAGGTCACACAGCCATTGTGTGAATCTTAAACTTTTAAAATTGATTTGAAAGAGAGAGAAACATCGATTTGTTGTTCTGCTTATTCATGCGTTCATTGGTTGATTATTGTAGGTGCCCTGACCAGGGATTGAACCCACAACCTTGGCATATCTAGACGATGCTCTGACCAACTGAGCTACCTAGCTAGGGCCCACTGTGTGATTCTTAATGGCCCAGCCTGATGACACGTGTGGAACCAGTGATGTTAAGTTTGTCAGATTTAGGATGGCTGTGTAGGGAATAACTTTCAGGGAGATTCAAAAGCAGGGTGATTGCTTCAGAAAGAATTCCAGTGGTCCAGGCCATGTGGGCTTCCTCAAGGGAAGCTGTGTTCACCAGTGACAGAGTGGTTATAGTGTTATATTTTTTTAAGTATAAAAGTGAGGTTTCTCTGCAATGAGAGAAGTGAGACGTTCCCTGATTTACTCTCCAGGTGTTTTTCTCAAATCTTTCGCCTTGTTATTAATGTTGTGCTCTTCACAAGCTCCCTCCCCAAGCCCTTATACTGCCCTCTGCCCCTCACTTAGGGCCTGAGCCATGGAATTGGCCCTAGGGCAGCAGGAACCTGTTGTTTCAGAAGTCGGTGACCTTCGAGGACGTGGCTGTGTACTTCACCCCAA
>PVJD01019970.1:0-10525 GCA_004026545.1 Mormoops blainvillei
GATCAAGGGAGAGATCAAAAAGTTTCTGGAAACAAATGAAAATGAACACAACACAGCCCAGACCTATGGGATTCAGTGAAGGCAGTCCTGAGAGGAAAGTTCATTGTAATACAGGCCTACCTAAAAATGGTAGAAAAATTTCAAATAAATGACCTAACCCTACATCTACAAAAACTAGAGGAACAACAACAAACAAAGCTCAGAGTGAGTAGGAGGAAGGAAATAAGATCAGAGAAGAATTAAATGACATAGAGACCAAAAGAACAATATAAGGGATTGTAAATCCAGGAGCTGATTCTTTGAAAAGATAAACAAAATCAAAAAGCCTCTAACTCAACTCATCAAGAAAAAATAGAGATGACCCAAATAAATAAAACCAGAAATGAAAGACGAGAGATTGCAACTGATACCACATAAATACATAGGATCTTAGGAAATTAGTACGAATAACTATGTACCAAGAAAATTGAAAACCCTGGATGAAATGGACAAATTTCTGGAAACATAATCCTCCAAAACTGAGCCAAGAAGAAGCAGAAAGCCTGAATAGACTTATATCAGCTAGTGAAATTGAAGCAGTAATTAAAAAACCTCCCAGAAGACAAAAGCCCTGGGCTGAATGAATTCAAGGAGAATTTTACCCAACATTTAGGGAAGAGCTAACCCCGATTTTTTTCAGTTATTCCAATAAACCCAAGAGGGAAGACTCCCAAACTCTTTTTATGAGGCCAGTACTATCCTAATTCCAAAACCAGATAAAGACACAACAAAGAAAACTATAGTCCAATATATATGAGGTGATAGTTGTATTAATTAACTAGAATAGGAGGAATCCTTTCAAATGTACACATATATCACATTGTCATGAAGAATGCTATCAAACGGATATGAATATAAAATATCTTACAATTTGATTTGTTAATCATACATCAATAAACTTTAAAAAAACAAAGATCAAACAAAAAACACCTGAGACACTTTTTTGTTAAATTTATATATATGTAAATTTATCATTGCTGATATACAGAACCACAATTTATTTTTCATATATTGATGTTAGATCCTGTGACCTTATTCATTTGTTTATTTATTTATTTGTTTGTTTATTTATTTATTTATTCTAATGTTTGTTTGGGCCTGTGTGCACATGTGTGAGTGTGTTACTTAGACTTCTCTCTGTATAATATTTTGTTGTCTGTGCATATGGACAATTTTAGTTCTTCACAATCTTGTTATATTTGTTTTCTTGCTCAATTGTAGTGATAGAATTTCCAGTACTATGTTAAATCAAAGAGGTGAGAGCAGAGTTTTTCTCTTTCCTGAACTTAAAGGGAAAGCATTCAGCCTTTCACTATTACATAGATTTGTCATAAATGACCTTTTCAAGTTTAGAAAAATTATTTCAATTTCATGTTAGTTGAGATAATTTATCATTAATGGGAGTCGAACACTGTCAAATCTTTTAGTAATCTGTTGATGTATATGATTCATAATTAATGATTTTTTGAACTATATTAATCGATTCTGGATTTAAATAAAATCTCACCAGAATTTATTCATAATAACTAATATTTTCAATATGTTGCTGGATTTGGGTTTCTAATATTTTGTGATAAGTTTGTACATATACTTATGAGGGATATTGATCTGAAGTTTACTTTTTTTGTAATATCTGTAGTTTGCTTTGATACAGGGCAATATTGGCTTCATAGAATGATTTAGGAAGTATTCTTTGCTCCAGTACTATGTGAAAGATTTTGGTGAGTATTATTGCTTTTTTAAACATTAATAAAATGTTTAAACATTTAATAAAATTGACCAGTAAAGCTATCTGGGTCTGAGCTTTTCTTTATTAATTAAATTAAATTTATTGGGGTGATTTTTTGGCTGATTTCAAAGCCAAAAATATCTTTTATATTTCATTGATTATGCTATTACAGTTGTCTCAATTCCTCCCTTTTATTAAAATTATATACAGCATTGGCAAAAGGAGGTTTACAGTTGTGAGTATGCAAAATGTACCGTTTATCTTTATGATCATTTATTTATATATTATATATTTTTCTATATAGAAAACTGTAAACCTACTTTTGCTCACTCTTGTAAGTTTCAAGTGTACAATTTTTTGATACATCATCTATATATTGCATTGGGTTTTTACCAAAGTTGACTCTTCTTCTCTCACTAAGGCTTTTCTTTAGGGGAAGGTATTTATTACAATTTTTTCATTTGTTATATCTATTTTAATTTTATATTTCTTTTTGAGTCAGTTTCATTAATGTGAGACATAATGGAATTTGGCCATTTCATCTAAGTTACTATTTTGCTAGCAAAATATTTGCTTAGTATTTTATCATCTGTAGAAGTATTACCTATAATAGCACAGAGTGGTACACTGATTTTTCTCCAGTTTTCCTATTTATGTTATAAAAATATCTACTCTAAAATTTATTATTCTCTTCTCTGTGATTTCCTTAAGTTTGATTGTCCTTATTATTTTAGATTTTAAAGATGAATTCTTAGGTTTTAAAACTTTCTTCTTTTACAGGCATTTCAATCTATAACTTTTCTCTGATCACCAATTTAGTTACATACCATAAAATTTAGTATGGTATGTTTTTATCTTCATAAAATACATATCTAAATTCCCTTGTAAATTTTTCTTTGAACTGTAGTTTTTGACATGAATAAATTTCTAAATGCTAAATTTTAAAATGTAACTTTTTAAAACTTCCAAATATCTATCTGTGCTTTTACCAAATTTTCTTCTGTCAATGTTTCTAATTTAATTCTATTTTGTCAGAAAACAATTTTTTTTATATTTTTAATACTATTAAATTCATGAATTCTTGCTTAATGACCTAGAAAATTGTTTTGGAAAATATTCTACATGAATGAACAGAATTCTGCAATAACTTGGCTTTGAAGAGAAATAAATAAATAAATAAATAAATAAATAAATAAATAAATAAATAAATCTCTTAAGATTGCTCACTATGCCAATGTTACCCAGAGTGTTTGTAAGGATTATCAAGACTATTAAAGATTACTTTGTATCAGCTCATCAAACAGAGGTTAGTAATCTAACATTTATAAATTAAAATAAAACTGTTAAGTAATTACTTTTATTTTTCATGACAGGACCACAGAGCCTGTTTGAAGCATAATATCAGAAAGATTCCCTAGTTGAAAGGATACTAAATTATCTTATAATTTTAATTTTCAGTGGTTTCTATTTATATCACTTGCAGAGTAAATAAGTTTTATTACTAAATGGGCTAAATAAAGTTGCCAGGGAATAAACTTTTATTATCTAAATGTTTGTGAAGTAAAATTGCATTTTGTCACTATAGACTGTCCTTAACATGTGGCTGAAAATATGGCCTGATCTATAGAAAATAAAACCTTTCACTAAACCAGAATAAAATAATTTCAAGCAATTTTGCACAGAGGTTAAGTGTTCATATTAGTAGTACTACTTGTGTGAAAAATCAGTCTTCATCCCTGGCTGGCATGGCTCAGTGGGTTGGGTGCTGGCCTGCAAACCAAAGGATTGGCAGTTTGATTCACAATCAGAGCACATGCCTGGGTTGCCAGCCACATCCCTGGTGCGGGGCGTATGAGAGGCAACCACACACTGATGTTTCTCTCCCTTTCTTTCACTCTCCCTTCCCTTCTCTCAAAAAATAAATAAATAAAATCTTTAAAAAAATGAACCTTTAGACTCTAGGAAGGTGTTTGACAGCAATTAAGATAACTAATTTACTAACCTCTTCTATTCTTTTTTTTTTTCTTTCGGTATGTTTTATTGATTATGCTATTACAGTTGTTCCATTTTTTCTCCCCTTTATCCTCTCTGCCCTGTACACCATCCCATCATCCACCACCTCTTAGTCCATGTCTGTGGATTGTACATATAAGTTCTTTGGTTTTTCAATTTCCTAGATTATTCTTAGCCTCCCCCTGTCTATTTTGTTTTGTTTTGTTTTGCTTTGTTTTGTTTTGTTTTTGTCAACATTTTGCTGCCACCACTTTCCCCACCTCATCCCTCCCCACCTCTCACCCTCCATCCCTGCCCTGTTTGGCTTTGTCAATGGGTCCTTTATGCATGTTCCTTGATGACCCTTCCCCTCACTTTCCCATGTCATCCCCTTCCCTCCTCCCCCCGGTTACTGTCAGTTTGTTTCTTATTTCAGTATTGTTGTTTATATTTCGCTTGCTTATTTTGTTGATTAGGTTCCACTTATAGGTGAGATCATATGGTATCTGTCTTTCACCTTGCTGGCTTATTTCACTTAGTGTAATGCTCTCCGGTTCCATCAACACTGTTGCAAAGGATAGTAGCTCTTTCTTTTAGGGTCATTTATGGTTCCATATAAAATTTTGAATCATTTGTTGTATATCTGTGAAATATGTCATTGTATTTTACTAGGTATTGTCTTGAGTCTATAAACTGCTTTGGGTAGTATGGACATTTTGATGATGTTAATTCTTCTGATCCATGAACATGGTACATGCTACCATTTATTTGTGTCTCCTTTAACTTCTTTTTTCAGTGTTGTGTAGTTTTCCAAGTACAGGTCTTTAACGTCCCTGGTTAAGTTTATTCCTAGGTACTTTATTTTTCTTGTTTCAATGTAAATGGGAATTTTTCCCTGATTTCTTCTGATATTTCATGTTGGTGTACAAAAGTGCCTTTGATTTCTGAATATTGACTTTGTATCCTGCTGTTTTGATGAGTTCACTTATTAGATCAAGTAGTTCTTTGGTGGAGTCTATCGGGTTTTCTATGTACACTATCATGTTATCTGCAAACAATGACAGTTTTTTTTCCTCCTTTGCAATTTGAATGCCTTTTATTTCTTTTTCTGGTCTGATGGCTGTGGCTAGGACTTCTAATACTATGTTGAATAGAAGTGGTGAAAACGGACATCCTTGCCTTGTGCCCGATCTTAGTGAGACAGCTTTTAGTTTTTGCCCTTTCAGTATAATGTTGGATGTGGTTTTTCATATATAGCCTTTATTATGTTGAGGTATGCCCCCTCAACATAATACCCCTGAGGTATTCCCACTTTGCTGAGCATTTTTATCATAAATGGGTGCTGTATGTTATCAAGTGCTTCTACCACCTCTATTGATATGATCATGTGATTTTTGTCTTTCCTTTTGTTTATGTGATATATTACATTTATTGATTTGAAGATATTGTACTATTCTTGCATAACTGGGATGAATCCCACTTGATCATGGTGTATGATCTTTTTAATGTGTTGCTGGGTGCAGTTTGCCAATATTTCGTTGAGGATTATAGGATGTATCTTGATCAGTGATATTGGCCTATAGTTTTCTTTCTTTGTTGTGTCTTATCTGGTTTTGTGATAAGGATGTTGCTGGCCTCATAAAAGGACTTTGAGAGTCTTTCATTTTTTTGTATTTTTTGGAATTGTCTGAGAAGGACTGGGGTTAGCTCTTCCTTAAATGTTTTCTAAAATTCCCCTGTGAAACAATCTGGTCCAGGGCTTTTCTGTGTCAGGAGATTTTTGACTACTGCTTAAATTTCAGCAGCTGTTATTGGGCTGCTCAGGCTTTCTGCTTCTTCTTTGTTCAGCTTTGGAGGATTATATTTTATTAGAAATTGGTCCATTTCACCCAGGCTTTCAAAATTCTTGGCATATAGTTGTTTGTAATAATTTCTTACAAATCTTTGTATTTCTGTGGTATCAATTGTAATTTCTCCTCTATCATTTCTGATTTTATTTATTTGGTTCCTCTCCCTATTTTTTTTTTTTTTGATGAATCTGCTTACAGGCTTGTGCATTTCATTTATCTTTTCAAAGAACCACCTCCTGGATTTATTGATCCTCCTAATTGTTCTTTTAGTCTATGTTATTCAATTCTGCTCTGATCTTGATTATTTCCTTCCTTCTAGTCACTTTGGGCTTTGTTGTTGTTTCTCCAGGTTTCTAGATGTAGGGTTAGGTTATTTATTTGAAATATTTCTATCTTTTTTAGGTAGGCCTGTGTTACTGTGAACTTCCCTCTTAGGACTGCCTTTGCTGTGTCCCATAGGTTTGGGGCAGTTGTGTGTTTATTTTCATTTGTTTCCAGAAATTTTTAAATTTCTTCTTGATCTTATTATTGGCCCATTCATTGTTTAATAGCATGCTATTCAGTGTATGTGAGTTTGAATGTTTTTTTTTATTTTTTTCCTTGAGTTTCAAATCTAGTTTCAAGCCCTTGTGGTCCAAGAAAATGCTTGTTATGGTTTCCATTATCTTGTATTTGTTGAGGCTTGTTTTGTGTCCTATCATATACTTTATCTTTGAAAATGTTCCATATGCATTTGAAGAGAATGCATATTTTGCTTCTTTAGGATGGAAGGTTCTATATGTATCAGTTAGGTCCATTTGATCTAATGAGTTGTTCAGTTCCATAGTAACCTTGTTGATTTTTTTTTTTGAAGATCTACCCATTGTTGACAGTGAGGTATTAAAATCCCCTAGTATAAGTGTGCTCTTGTCTATATCTTTCTTGAAGTCCTCCAGGATTTTACTTATATATATGGGTGCTCCTATGTTTGGTGCCTATAGGTTTACAATGTTTATGTCTTCTTGATGGATTGTCTCTTTGAATATTATGAAGTGACCTTCTGTGTGGGGTGTCTTTTTATGGCCTTTGTTTTGAACTCTATTTTGTCTGATATAAGTATTGCTTCTCTTCTCCGTTTGCTTGGAATATTTTTTTTCCCAATCCACTTCTTTTGGTCTGTGTATATCTATTGTTCTGAAGAGTCTCTGGAAGGCAGCATATGTGAGGGTCATGTTTTCTTATCCATTCAGCTACTATGTCTTTAAATTGGAGAATTTAATCCATTTACATTTATACTTATTATTGATAGGTACTTATTCATTTTCTCCTTTGTACTTGTATTCCTTTCTCTTTCTCTCACCCTTTTTGTTCAACTTCTTAAAGCAGTCCCTTTAGTATATCTTGCAATGCTGGTTTGGTAAAGGTGTATTCTTTTAGCCTTCTTTTGTATGGGAAAGTCCTTATTTCACCTTCCATTTTAATTGAGAGCCTTGCTGGGTACAGTAGTCTTCATTGCAGGCCTCACTTTTCATTATTCCAAATATTTCTTGCCATTTCCTCCTGGCCTGTAGTGTTCCTGTGGAGAAGCCAGCTGCTAGCCTTATCAGGGCTTTCTTGTATGCTACTTCCTGTTTCTCCCTTGCTGCCTTTAAGATTCTCTCTTTGTCTTTGATATCTTCCACTTTAATTATGATGTGTGGTAGAGTGGGTGTCTTTAGGTTCCTCTTGATTGGGACCTTCTGTGCTTCCTGGACTTGTGTGACTTTTTCTCTCCTCAAATTAAGGAAGTTTTCCATCATTACTTTTTCAAACAGGTTTTCTCTCTTGCTTCTCTTCTTTTCCTTCTGGTATTCCTATTATACAGATATTATTATATTTCATGTTGCCTTGCAGCTCACTGATTAAATCCTCTGCTTCATCTAGCCTGCTTTTGATTCCTTCTACTGTGTTCTTCAACTCAGAAAGTGTATTCTTCTTGTTGGATCTTGTTGATAGTTTCTATGTTATTTCTTATGCTGATATAGTTTACAGTAAGTTCCTCATAGTTTTCCTGTGGTTTTTGGTATTTCTCACTGAGCTCACTAAGTTCATTGAGCTTCCTTATAACTATGTTTTCAACTCAATATCTGATAGTTTACTTGCCTCTATTTCATTTAGTAGTCTTTGAGGATTCCTCCTTTCCTTTCAATTTGGGGTCATTTCTTTGTCTTCCCATTATTTGTCTGCCTGAGTAAAACCACAAAGCCCAGAAAAAAACCCCATGACTGCAAAAATTACTCCTCCCCTGCAGCCCCACTATCAGTAGCAAATGAACCAGTATTAATAAGGCTATAAAGAGATTAAGACCATTATAAGAAAAGAGAGAAATAAACCATTGTATAAGATCTAGCGGCTTATTATGCAGCAGCTTGATGGACAAGAAATGAATGTTAAAATGCTATGTAGTAAAGAAAATATTGCAAACCACAGAGAACACCATAGTGGATTTCATCTTGGTAGCCTCAGTATTTACTGCTGTTTTTTCTTTCTGGATTCACCTCTGGTGGTATCAGATTTTGACCCCATGTGACCTTAGGCAGCTTGTTTGAGAATTCCAGGGATCTACTGTCTGTGGCTCTCTCTTTCAGTTGTTAATTTGGTCACTCTGCACTCAGTAGTCAGGCTTAAGTACCATAGGGTGGGGCAGAATCCCTCCTGTGGTTGGGGCTATTTCCCCTCCGGCTTCTGCTGCTCAGAGGGGTGTGGTTTGCCTGAGTATGATGGCTGCTGCCTTATGGGGGATGACTTAGCACCAGATCCCGGAGGCTACTCTCTCAGTTCTCTCCTCAAAGTCTCCACTCCCAGTCTCTCCTCAAGTGTCTCTAATCCATTCTGTCCCTACCCTTTGCAGGGATCTACTGTCTGAGCCACACTGCACTCGGTAGTCAGGCTTAAGCACCAAAGGACAGTGCAGAGCCCCTCCTGGGGGCAGGGCTATTATTTCTTCTCAGACTGCCACTTAGGGGAGTGGTCTGCCTGAGCAAGATGACTGCTCCCACATCAGGGATGACTCAGCACCAGGATCCCAGTGGCTACTTTTTTAGTTCTCTCTCCAAAGCCTCCATCTATCCCCAGTCTCTCTTCAGGCATCTCTAACCCACTCTGCCCCTACATTTGCCAGAGCCCAAGGTAAGTGGATGCAAATGAAAATTTATGCATTGACCCTTTAAATGGATCTTTTAGTCTCTAGCCCCCTGTGTCTGGTAGAGAACAACCCTGCTGCTTTTTTCTATTGGCTGTTATCTATGAATTTTGGGGGCTCTGGTCCTATAGGTGGCAATCCCTTCATATGGTTTAGACCTCACTCTTCTCAGAGGGATCCAACAGGCCACTTAAATATCCCTCTGGCACTGCCGCCTGAGGGTGCACCGCCAGCTTTCTCAAATATCCACTGCACCCCTTAAAGTCAGGTTGTGCTGAAACTGGTTCTTCTTTCTGTCTGGGTTATAAGGCTTCTCTTTCACTACTGTTCAGTTGTTTGTTCCAGGGATTTCTCCCCAATATAGTTGTAATTCCCCATTGGCCCTGGGAGGATGTCAGTGTGACTTCCATTCACTCCTCCACCATCTTGCCTTCACCTAACCTCTTCTATTCGTAATCAAAGGAGAATTATTATAGTTACTACCTCATAGGACTCCTGGGAAAGTGAATATAGATGTTTGAAACAGTTAAACTCCCCCAAATCAGTTGCTTCCATTATTATTCTGATATTATGCTATTGTGATACTCTTATCTGGATATTATCTTCCCCTCTCTGATTCTAGCAATAGAGAATGTATAAATAATTTCTTTTTGCAGAATCCAAACCATAGGATAAAATTTAAGTAAGAGAAATAACCATCCTCAAAGGGGATATCACTTATTTTAGAGTGAGGCATGGAATTTGTCATCACAGTTAATTCCAATGGCGATGTGTCTTATTTGTTATACTGTAACTCTGACATATTTTGAAAGTACTTTTCACAGACCGTCAATATAGTTGAAAAAAATTAACTCTGGTTGGAGAACCTCCATAATAAACAACAAATTTCAAACCTCTATCAACCTCTTCAACGTTGAGACAAGTTTACATCTCTCAAGCTTATTTTGACCAGGCAGTGAAAATGTTGGAAAATGAGCACTTGAGAAACCAGCAATGGCATTGAGAGATACAACACTATCTTGTTGTTGACCTTATTCTACTATTGATTTAAGTGCAACACATTCATTTTCCTTTGAATGTAAATACTATTGTTTAAACTAGGCAAATGAAACAAATGTTTATGGTCATCATTCTAGGTTCAAGTATGTAAAGCAGAAATGTTATTTGAAAACTAGTATTTTCATTTTTATTTGTTGTTAGAAATTTTTGCTGTACCAAGAATATAATAAAATACCTCATGAAAGAATATACACTGTATCTTAAAAATGTCACAGCACTCCAACCACACTTTAAGTGCTTGTCACTATGCTAGTGGAAGAAATACATTAATGAAAACCTTAGTGTAAAACATTGATAAGTAGTTTTGGTTGCATTGAATCAGAGTCAGAATGTGGTAGGCTAAATAATGGTGCCTGAAGATATCTAAATTCTCATCCTCATAACCTGTGAATGTTGCATTATAAAGCAAAAGAGATTTTGCAGTATGATTAAGGATCTTGAAATGGGGAGATTTTTGTCTTACTTTCCAGGTGGATTCTGTGTAATCATGAGGGCCCCACTAGAGGCAGTCAGAGGAGATTTGGCACCTTAGAAGACAATGTGAATCCTGAAGAAAGAGGCTCTATTGCTGGCTTTCAATATTGGAGGAAGGGACAATGAACCAAAAAATGAAGAGAACACAGTTTTAAAAGCTAAAAAACTGAAAAAAAATTTTTTAAAAAAACCCCTGGATTTATTGATCCTTTGAATTGGGTG
>PVJD01019971.1:0-10505 GCA_004026545.1 Mormoops blainvillei
TATTTCTTACTGTAAATCACAGTATCACATATACTTTTAGGGTTTATCTAGAAATTTTCTTTGCATGATCATGCATCATGCTTACTTTAAAAAAGGAAAATAACAAAGTCTTAGATTTTACATTCACACACACACACATATCTCCTATTCTTTATCATTAATAAATGTACCATTTACATTTTTAGTTCAAAATATTTAATCAGTAAATTAGACAGGTTTAATTACTCTTTCTATAGATTGGTTTTATGTTTTCTTTAAGAAAGCAAGGTTTTTTAATTTATGTTAAGGCTTGGATAGATCATCTGCCTTTGTATACATTCCTGTCAGCAATGTTTTTATTCCTTACAGAAAGAAAACCTTAAACAAACTTAAAAGTAATGGTTTTTCTTGTACACATCAAAAAATTGAGACCACAGGGCAAGTTGTAACCTCGAGCTCTGAGGAGAGAAGAGCGTCCAGAGAGTCACAGCCAGGCCCCGTTACCTGCAGCCGAAGCTGCTGAAGTTACATCTGGTAGACAAACTTAAATGATGACACACTGCTGGAGGCTGAGCTCAAGCTGTCTTGAGAGTGAGAAGCTCCTTGGGGAATGCCATATTAAGGGACCTTAACACATTCATGGGTTCACCCTCAGGAACCCTAACAGGTTCTCACACTGGAAACCCAAAAATAACCCTAATGTTTTTGGCAGAGGGAGAGGAAACTGTTGACCAGAAATTTGTTGTCTATTAGAACGCCACTTTCAACACAAAGACACAGGTAAGTTGAAAGCAACAGGATATAAAAAGATACACCATACTAACATTTTTTTAAAAAGCATTAAAAGTAAAACAAAAATGGTGTTGTAAAAATAAGTTATACAAAGTCAAAGAGGAAAAAATAAAAAGCTTGCATTCCAAGCTTTTCTCCAGTCAGAATTTTTTTTAGGCCCTAATAATTGTTTTATTTAAATCTACATGAGATAAAATGATACATTTAAATTAGCATTGATGCTGATTGTCTGGTGTCAGATCCCCTGCCCCCCTGGGCAAGGTGGGAGCAGGAGGAAGCACTGCATTGAGCACCACAAGGCTGGAAAAATAATTGGATAGGGGAAAAGCCCTCCTACCCTTCTCCAGTACTTGATTAAGGGTAGCATGAGGGGAAGGCAGGCACCTGCCATACAGGTGAGAATGTTGTAAGGGGGAGGTGTGGGACTGGAGAAACCTGTCAGTCTAGCCTGGGGAAAAGAAGGGATTGGTTGGGGGCTGGACACTCCCAGAGCGTGTGAAAGTTTGTGAAGTTATTTGGGCATTTTGCAAAAGCACTTGGCCCTTCCCATACCCAAAACTAATATAATCCCAAGGGAAAGAAGTGATGGCCTCTTACCCGCCTCGTAAACTACAGGCCCTGCCTGTAAGCCATCTGGCCAGTAGTGGCGCTGGCCCCACATGAGTTTGGCGGTGGAAGCCTGAGGCCTGACAGCAGCTGGGAAAAAAGCTGAGCTTCCTGCGTGAGTGGCTGCCTGCGATTCCCAAGGGATAGTGCTTTAAAAACGGGATGGAGCCCTGGACCCTGCCTTCGGTTTTAGACCAGCTGAGGGTGGCTGGGGCTTCCTCTGGGTTTCCTGGTGGTGAAGGGCTTTGAGACAAGAGTCTGCCATTCTCCCAGATTGTGCAGCATTTGAATAAAGGCCTCTTTTCTTTCTCACCAACCTCTGCCTTCAGAATTTACCTATCGGTGGCAGGTAGTTGAACTCCCACTTTGGTTTGATAAGAGTATGTGATCATATCATATAATTAATTGTTTACCCCATTACTTGGTTTTAATGGTTATTTTTAATTCCTTACATATTTTCAGAAAAGTAAATATTTGAGGATCATAATATAAATAAATATTCAAATGTGTAAAGTCTCAAATGAATTAATGTATTGCTGTTAACTAGTAATTAAAATGCACCCAAATAAACAATATGATGGCAAAATAATGTGTCAAAGCATAATAATACTAGGTAGAATGGCTTGTGAAATAATTTATTTTACCCATGTACGTGGCAACCAATAAGACATCCTACTTATTCCTATCTTCAGACACATGGGATTTTGATTATAGTCCTAAAGTCAAAAAATAATTTTCTATTTTATAAAATGTAATTCATTTGTAAAGTCCAAATATAGTCTATTAGATTTTGCCACTGTTGTTAAGTTTATTTGAGAGAGTTATCAAATTATAATTAAATGAACAGGGATCTGTTCGGACTGTGTAAATATTATAATTGGTTCATAAATATGCAATACTATTAATTAATATGCAGCCTTTGGCAATTTTGAGATAAGTATTGCTATCTCTGACCTTCTTATACAAAAAATATTTTATCCCCCAGGAATATATTTTGAAAAGAAACCCAGAGTTTACTTAAGCAGAACTTTTCTTAAATGTAAATACTAAGAAAATACTAATTTACACCATAATGTGGATGAAAGTTGCCAATGGCTTTGAGGAGTCACCCTCATTAAGATGGCCTCCTTTACAGCGGCTCTGGATGAGAAGGCGCTGCCGGGGCTCCCACTCCTACGCAGTAGCTACGGTCCTTTCCGTCAGAAAACCCGTGAAATATGGCGAGTTGCACTCAGCTCTGCATCAGTTCTGTCTTTACATCGATTTAAAAGTTTTCTCTTCACAAAGAGTTGATTGATTTTCATTTTAAAATATTTCTTATCTTAGAAGTAAAAGATTACGTAAAATAGGACCTCACATAACTAAAAACTTAAAGTTTACATTTACCCCCTTTTTCATTTTGATTTTTGTCAAATTAATTGCTAAATTATCTTCATTTACCATTTTCTTTCTATGTTTTCTACAAGTTCCCTAGTAAGCAAATTAACTTTTAATTTTAAAAGATTTAAAAAATAGGATGTTTTACTTACTGATGTTCACTGTATATTTTGCTATGCAGGTTTTAAGAAAGCCTAACTGAAGAAAAGCAGATGAGTAGACATTTTCTTCCTTAGTGGAATCACTGAAGATTTCATCATAAACATTAATCCCTTCAGACATTATTAAAGCCATTTACTTTCAGCAAGCCTGCTTATTCATGACTCTTAATCTATTTTTATCCAATATTCCAATTAGACGAAAAGAATAATAATTTAGTGATTTCAGTGAATTGTGTCCTTAAAATGTTCAGTTAAAAGTATAAAGTGAAAAAAGGGCAAAGAAATAACTATGTTAAATTCACTCATTAAATAGATGAAGTAACAGACGCTTTGTTGGGCACTGAAGATTAATTCCCCTCCAGAAACATATCTTGGCAATTCAGAATAAGCAAATCTATCCAGGAAATCTTCTGGCATTCAATACTGTACCTATAAATTATTCATTCATTTGCAGATTTCATTTATGTCAAATCTTGTTAGAACAGTTAATTTTACATCAAAGTTATTCTCAGAGGAAATTCTTAACAATTGGACATTAGCATTTTTGAAGGAGTCAGCATTTTTAATGTAACAAGAATCTTGTCTTGTTACATTTGCATAATTTAATCATTGCACAGTATAGCATAGCTCTCTAAGAATGTCATTTTCTTGGATTATGTATTAAAATTATGTGCATAGTAAGGTAGTCACTTGTAAGAGAATAAAGAACAAAAAACAGGACATTATCAAGCATATATAATCAATAAGTTTTATTAGAGAATTAACAGGAGCGAAATACATCATTAATTAAAACCATTTTAATTATAAAACATTCCATAAGTCATCAGTAGTGAGAATTCCATAATGTAAATATGCAGTTGAATATCATATATGGTTTTATGTTGACTATAATGACATTTTATAGGCAATTATTCTGGATTTACCATGTAAGTTTACTTTGCCATTAAATTTAGATACATAGCTACTAGAAGTATAAATGTTTCTCTTATTTCAAGAATCTTTTACTTTTGGCACCTAATACAGTCTGCGAATCTAAAGATTTCCTCTGGTTCTTAAAAAAAAATCAACTGTAATGAGGTTGGTGGTTGAGTTCATACTCAGGATTTTTAGCAAATGGCACTCCGGCTCTGGCTTCTACCTCTTCCATTACTTACTCCATTAACTCCAAACATTAGCCTCTTCTCAGATGCTTAAGATGCTTGCTTGCTATTATGTGGGAATTTAGTCCGAGCAAAGATAACCTTTATATTTCCCTCAGCTTGACTTAACTTTAGACAGGCTTCATCTTGCCTCTAGGCACCTGACTTGCAGCCCTTCAGCCAGATGGCCTAACCACATGGGTCCCTCCTTTCCCTTTTCTTAGAATATTAACTTTATTTTTTGAAATCACTTATTGATTTGAGAGAGAGAGAGAGATCAGTTTGTTGTTCCACTGGTGTGTGCATAAGTGGATGGCTATTGCATGTGCCCTGACAGGGGATCAGACCTGCAGTCTTGGAGTACCGGGGTGACACTCCAACAAATCGATCTACTTGGTCAGGGCTAGAGCATTTATTTTAAAAAACTAGTAACCCAGTTGTATAACCCAGGACTGACTTTCTCAAGGACCTGCGAATCATCTGTATAAAAATATAATCATCAAGAAAGATGGTGCCCATATCTCCTAGTGTCTGCGGGAAGCTGGAACCCTAACTTAGGTGGACACTTTGCTCCAACTTGTAACACTACCTCCTTTTATGAAGATAGGATAAAGTTTACTTTTCCTTTAGGTAAAACCCATGAGCAAACAGAAGACCTACTGTCTCCCACCTTAGCTCTTAAAAACTGTCCCATACTTTGCTTTGGTGGAGTTGAATTCAAATTGTGTTCTTTCTCTTTCCTATTGCAATGGCCTTGAATAAGGTCTTCCTTACATTGTCTAGTGCATTTTTGCTTTGACAGTCCAAATAACTCTCTTTGACTCCCCAGGAAACACACATGACAAGAATTGCTGATTAGATGTTTCCATTAATTCTTGTTCCTGAGTATTAAGAGAGCAGAGATTATAGAAGAGTGAAATTTACTACAAGAGACTTCAGCAAAAGCCTGGAGACCTTTTTATTCTATTAGAATTGGCTTACCATGGAGATTTCGTTTTTTTGATTTCCTTTTCTCTGCTTACACACTGAAGACACCTAGAATGATCCAGGGCAAAGACCTGAACCCCAGTGTATTAAGGAATATGTGAATAATTAAACAAAAAAGCAAATAAGAAATTGCCCCCTCATAGAGCCCTGCAGAACAACAGAGGAATATCAGACAAGGGAAAACAACCCTCAAAACCCAGAAAGCAGAGCTGCTGTCGGGAGGCAAATGATGACACCGTCTCAGGAAATCAAGGTAATGAATAAATCGATGTTGCCTCTCAGGGTCTGGCAGTAAAAAAGCTGATTGCAATTAATGATCTAAAGTAGAATAGGATATCAAAAGGGGAATTTTTAATTAAGTAAGAGCAAAAAATAGAGAAAGAATATATAAGGAAAGATCTTAGGAGCTTATTTCACAAATACAGGAGATCTGATATGCAAATAAGAGTTGAAAAATGAACATTTATATATGAGAAAAAAGTTAATTCAAAAAAATATTTTTATATGTAAATTCATGATTAAGTTTGAAAGCTTCATTGAATTCTTGGAAAAAATTTTTGAGGGTAAAGAGAAAACATGACATTTCCAAAATTGAAATAGCTTAATAGCTTGGAGGAAAATATTTAGAAGTATCACCACAAGATAGTCTGAAAAACTTGAAGCTAGAAGACATTAGAATACTATCTGCAATCTATTAAGAAAAGTTTGATAAGTGGGACACAAAAGTTATATACTCAGCCAAGACATCTTTTTATTTTTAGTATGGAAGCTAGTTATTTCTGAATATACAAGGATTTAAAAAGTATACCACAGGATTTTAAAGAGGGAATACTCATCAAAGAATGATTCCAAACAAGAATATGGAGGAATGGAAGTGTAAATCCATCAAAGTAAAAAAGGTATAGAGGGAGAAAAATGTTGGTGAATTATGAAATTTTTATATTATTGGAAGGAATGTGAAATGTCACACCCTATGGAAAGCTGTCCTACTGACAAATAGATACAACTCTACACTCAATAATTTGGTAACTTCAGGTCAAACTATTTTTGTATAAATAGCAATAAATTACAACCCATCCAATATTTTTCAATTCAATTTTATTTTCTTATTCATGAATTTTAACACTTTTTGTGTATTTTGAATAACCATCCTTTATCAGATGTGTCTTTTTAAATGGGGTGCAGGGTGGAGAGGATAAAGGAGGTAAAAAATGGGACAACTGTAATAGCATACTCAATAAAACATACCAAAAAAAATTTTCTCCTAGTCTGTGAATTATCTTTTGGTTCTTTTGGCATTGTCTTTCACAGAGCACAAATTTTTAATTTTAATTAAATCTAGTTTATCACATTGCTTTCATGAATCATACCTTTGGTGTATTTAAAAAGGCATCACTATTCCCAAGGTAATCTAGATTTTGTCCTATGCTGTCTTCTAGGAGTTTAGTTTTATAATTTACATTTAGATTCCTGATCTATTTTGAGTTAATTTTGGGGAAGATTATAAGGTCTGTGATTTAAATTAATTTATTTGCATGTGAGTGTCTAGTTGTTCAGCAGCACTTTTTTTCCAGCAGCATTTCTCGAAAAGATTATCTTTGCTCTACAGTATTGCCTTTGTTCCTGTGTCAAAGATTAGCTGACTTTATTTATGGGGTGTCTATTTCCAGGTTCCCTATACTGTTACATTCACCTATTTATCTATTCCTTTGCCAATACTGCACTGTTTTGATTACTGTAGCTTTATATTAAGTCTATAAATCAGTTTGTGTCAGTTCTCCAAAATTTTTTTCTCCTTCAGTATTTTTTTGGCTACTCTAGGTCTTTTGCCTCTCCATATACTATGCATTTAGAATGTTAGTTTGTTGATAGTCATAAACTAACTTTCTGAGATTTTGATTGGGATCTGAATCTATAAATCAAGTTGACAATATTGAATCTTCCTCTCCATGAACATAGAATATCTCTATATTTATTTATTTAGTTCTTTTTTTCAGTCATCAGAGTTTTATAATTTTTCTAAATAGAAATTTTTTTCTTTTTAATATTAAGTGTCTTTAGTATTGCAGAGTATTTTTTTAACATAGGGAAAATTCTTATAAGCAGTAAGGTAAATAAAATGTCAATAATGTTAATAGTCAGCTTATTAATTCACCATAAGCCTTGTCTTAAAAAGTGTGATATGACTGATCACATGAAATTGGATGAAAAGAGGAACTGAGTCAAAAGATGTCAAAAAAGTGACATTTTCTTCACTCTTTTGATCTATGTATTCATAACTATTCAGTATAATAGTCACTAAAACTATTTAATGGGAAGATAAACAGACAGCTGAACTCCTGCCTTATAGTGAGACTTGGTTTTGCCTGGTGAAATCAGAAGAAAAACTTATCACACTATTGACAGCTGGGGTTCACAGGTCCATAGGTCTAGGATAAAGTTTTTTATAAGCTCTTTCTAAATGTATTCTTCATTGGTTCATTATCCACTGTAAAAATATGTTGTTAGATGTTCTTAAGATGCTCTCTGGTAATTGATATTTGTCAGTTTAATAGTTTTCATTATCCTGTGTTTCTATAAGTATAAATAGAATGAGAGGATGGAAATGCATAATAAGACCAAGTGGTTAAAACCTACCATTGTAATTATGTGACAGTTAGGAACAACATCTAGACTTTAAGAAGAGACAAAAATATTATTTGCCATAAAAATTATTTGATCTGAAAATAAATAGTAAAGAGTAAGGCACCTATAACCACTCCATGACCTTCCCACTCTTTCTTGGCAATATGGCAGAATTACCATTCCCAAGTGCTGTTCTTTTTTTGCAGGAGAGAGTAGATGAAGATATCCCTTTGAAATAAATCAATGTCCTTTGTTTCTGTAACAGCATTTGATGTTTACTTATTCCATCAGTCTTTCACTGTCCTGTGGAATGTTTCTTGTCAATAAATAAAACATCTTTTATTTCTAAAACGTAATTTCTGGAAAATGCTCTCAAGATTTGTCTTCCCCATACTGATAAAAACTGAGGAAATAGAATCTGTTTAGTCTCTTTTCCCAAGTGGATTTCAATACAATTTAATTTAATTTAATTTAATTATCCCCTGTAGACTTGCTCATTAATCTTTGTTGATCAGTGCAGTTGACATTTCTAATCTGAATATTTTTATACTTTACTATATCTTCAGGCTTCCCTCCAAATGATAAGAAATCTATTTTGCTAAAACAATGGACTATAAATAAAACAGATAGTGCTCTATGAACTTTAAAATAGTTTGAGTTAATGTCAGGTCAAAGCAAAAAATTATATTCTCTAAACTATAAAAAATGTTTTTAAAAGTTCTCAGTGACTATGTGTTAAGAGAATTTTAAGCTGGTTTACTGTAGACTTTTAAATAAAAGTCAGTCTGCTTCAATAAATGACAGAATACAAATTTAAAAAAAAAAGCTAGAGGTAATTTTTTTTGTAAAGCATAGACACATGTTCCATCCATAGGGAACATAGAAAACTCCCCGTGACATCAATTCAAGAAGTAAACCAGAAGCAGATAGTGAGAATGTCATCCATCAACACTGAAATTGAAAAAAACATACAAACAAACAAACAAACAAAAAACCCCAAATGCTAAACAGTATAAAAAATGACATGAGGGAACCCTCACGCATTGTTGGTTGGAATGTAGTCTGGTGATGCCACTGTGGAAAATAGTGTGGAGTTTCCTCAAAATATTAAAAATGGATCTGCCTTTTGAACCAGTGATCCTAAGAATCCTGAAACACCAATTCGAAAGAATATATGCACTCCTATGTTCCAAGCGGTGCTATTTACAATGGCCAAGATCTGTAAATAGCCCAAGTGCTCATCAGTAGAATGAGTGGATAAAAAAAACCATGATACATTTACATAATGGAATACTATACAGTCGTAAAAAAGAAAATCTTACCCTTTCTGATAGCATGGATGGACTTGGAGATTATTATGCTAATGGAAATAAGCAAGTACGAGAAAGACAAATACCTTATGATCTCATACCATATGGGAATCTAACATACACAATAAACTAACAAAATAGAAAGAAAGGCAGAGATATATGGAACAGGCTGACATTTGTTAGAGGGAAGGGGGAAGGGGAGGGGCTGGATGAAAGAAGGTGAAGGAATTAGCCCCCAAAAACATACATGCATAACCCATAGACACAGAGGGCAGTGTGGTTGGTGATGGCAGGAGGGAAGGGAGAGGAGAGCTGGGAAGAGGGGGCTGTGGGGGGAGGAAATGGAGACATCTGTAATAATATCAACAATTAAAAAAAAGAAAGAAATTATATTATATGTTTCATTTTACCTTCTGAAGTAAAAAAGAAAATACTTTTCTGGCCTGAGCAGTTTATTGACAGAGCAAAGTATGTTTGAAGGGATATTTGTTGGTGTATATGAAGGGCGACCCAAAATAACCGGAGTTACCTTCTGGAGGGCAGGCCCCTTGCAGTACAGGCTTCCTCCATTGGGTGAGAGTTCTAGGAACCCATCTGTATCAGAATACAATAAAACTGTCTTGAACTATGAATACCAAAATACTCTTCTGAGCCGGCAAAAAAATTTTATTGATTTTTCATTGTATAAAATCAATTTTTCCTTTAGTCCTATAGCCATTTAACCACCCCATACAATATTATCTCCTGTATTTGCAATTACAATGTTTTCTTTTTGTTTCTTTGTTTTGGCTCTTGATGCTCGGGTTCTACTGGTCAATTGCTTATACAAAGGAGGTTCCCCAAAAAACTAGAATTCTCTTCTGGAGAGCAGGTCCCTTGTAGTACAGGCTTCTCCTGCTAGGTATGTTCTAGGAACCCATCTGTGTCAGTGTACCAGCTGGCATTGTTGCAACAGGCTGTGTTCAGCTTCAGTGAATTTTTTTTGAAGACTTTTTCAACATGTTTGTCCATTTCATGATGGGTGATTTACGGGCGCACCTGCCCATACTGTCCTGCGCGTTCAGCAGTTTTTGATCAAAAATGGAATGGCCCCCCTGTTCACCACCCTCCCTATTCACCCAATCTCACCCTGAGCAACTTTTATTTGTTTCCCCAGATGAAAACAAGTCCTCAAAGGGAAACAGTTCGCCAATGTGGAAGAAGTGAAACAAAAAATAGCAGAAGCACTAAAAGGCATCAAAATCGTTGAATTCAAAAACTGTTTGGAGCAGTGGGAAAAAAGTCTTGATAAATGTAGTGTATCAAATGGAGAGTACTTTGAAGGAGATTCAAGTTTAAACATGTAAGAGTAAACACACAATTTTTTATAAATAAATTCCAGTTTTTAGTAACCCCCTAGGATGTTTCTTTATGCTTTTGGTTAAGAATTAAATGCACAAATGGTTACTGACATTTGGCAGAGGGAAGGGGGAAGGGGAGGAACATCATCTAAAGAGAAAAAAAAGACAAAAACAAAACAAAACAAAACA
>PVJD01019972.1:0-10513 GCA_004026545.1 Mormoops blainvillei
TTCTTAAGAAAAAAATCAGGAAATCACATCTGTCAAAATTAGAAAGTGGTAACTACCAGGAAACAAAATGAATCACCAGGTCACTGTTGAATTTTGTAATGTTATCAGCTTTCCCTCGCATAAATTGCCTCCTGCTCACTCTTCTTCCACTCTGATGACGGCAGTCAGTTTCATTCCTTTGGCAGCGAGCCAAAGAGAAAGCTGGGATAGCATGGCTGGGTCTCCGATATTCATCTTGGGATATGTAGTTATTCTTTTGCTTACAAAGAGAAAGCAAAAGGAAAGTGAAGGTCTTACTTCGATTGGATCAAGAACATCTGCCAACAACAAATTCTAGGCCTCCAGAAATTTTCCAAAGTGTCTGATGTCACATAGACAAAATATTTTGAGTAGGAAATTGTAGAGTCATAGAAGGTTGATATGGCAAGACCTTTGGAGATCATTTAGACTACCCCCATCATTCTCTTCTTTATATATGAAGAAACCAAGTCTGGAGAGATTAAGTGCACAGTTTATTTAGTTTTCCTTTCTTTTTTGCCTTGATACATTAGAAATATAATACAATCAAGTCAAACCCAGGTTCTTGAATGTCTCTCATCTCGAACAATTCAGTTCTCAGCCAAGTTGTTCACAGAAAAAAATGTCTCGGTTGTCAAACAAAACTTCAGTTCTTGACATGACAAACCTTTCATGCTGATACTGTATGATTAGTCACACATTTCTCAGGCGACAAAGGAGAGAATGCATGAATATCAGTCAGTTAGTCAGTTTACACTAAACCTCGTATTATTAACACCTCAGGAGCCCTGGCTGGTGTGGCTCAGTGGATTGAGTGCCAACCTGTGAACCAAAGGGTCGCCAATTCAACTTCCAGTCAGGGCACCATCCCTGGGTTGCAGGCCAGGTCCCCAGTAGGGGGTGCGCAACAGGCAACCACACATTGATGTTTCTCTTGCTCTCTTTCTCCTTCCCCTCTCTAAAAATAAATAAACAAAACCTTTTTAAAAAAAGATTTAAAAAAGAAATCTCAAGAAATTGTACTGTGAATATTTTTGTGTGGGTTTCTTTTTTTGGCTTTAGCAACAGTTTATTATTACTAAATACATACAGTAAGTCACCATGGGTCCTAAGGTTACTGACAGCAGCAAAGTGAAAAGGAAAGTTGTGAGTACAGTGACAGAGTTTTAAAAAGAAATAATCGCAAAGTATGATAGAAGTGTCTGATCTGGCTACCAAGTACGACATGGCAAAATCAATGATTAGTACAATTTTAAACCATAAAGAGGATCATCAAGAGTGTTAATGATGTTAAGGGTGTGAAAGTGCTCACAAAACAACAATCACAGGCAATTGAAGAGGCAGAAAAAGTGTTGTTGGTTTGGATAAATGAAAAGCAGACAGCATCTCGGAGGCAATGATATGAGACAAAGCAAAGAAGCTACACGCTGACTTCCTGAAAGACGCCCCTTGGAATGACTGCTGAAAGTGATTCCTTTAGGGCTAGTGTGGGTGGTTCGACAAATCAGGAAAGGAAGTGGTGCTCGCAGTGTACTGAGGCCTGGGGAGGCTGCCAGTTCTGACAAAGTAGCTGCCGATAATTTCACAACAGAATTTCAAGAATATGTTGAGGCTGAGCAATCTGTTTCCCAACGAGTGTTGAATTTTGATGAGAGAAGCTTCTTCTGGAAGAAAATGCCAAAGAGGACCTTCGTCACGTACGATGAGAAGTCACTGCCAGGGCACGGGCTGACGGAGGACAGGCTGATGTGATTGTTGTGTGGGAATGTGAGTAGAAACTTAAATTGAAGCCTCTGCATGAGTTTGCAAGAAAAATAACGTCATAAAAAACAAGTTGAATGTGATGTAGAGGACTAATAGCAAAACTTGGGCAACCAGGTGATTTTTTATTGAGTGGATTCATGAAGAGTTTGCCCTAAGTGTGAAAAAAATACCTCTGAGAAAAACGATTACCAGTTGGGGCACTTCTTTTATGAACAATGTCCCCAGCCCACCCTCCAGGCTTGAAGGCCAAGTTTGTAAAGAAAGGCAGCTTCATCACTGTTAGTTTTTGGGGTTTTTTAAAAGATTTTATTTATTTATTTTTAGAGAGAAGGGAAGGGAGGGAGAAAGAGAGAGAGAGAGAGAGAAAAACACTGATGCCTGAGAGAACTATCGATTAGTTGCCTCTCATACAAGACCCAATCCAGAACAGGGCCTGGAGCCCGGGCATATGCTCTGACTGGGAATTGAACTGGCGACCTTTCACTTTGCGGGATAGTGCTCAAACTCAGCCATGCCAGTCAGGGCATCACTGTTAGGTTCTTGCCATCTAACACAGCTGCTCTAATCTGGCCCACAGACCAGCAGGTCATTTCTAATTTTGAGAAACTCTACACAAAGGCATTCTTTCAGAGGTGTTTCAAGGTGACCTCTGAAACTAATTTAACACTCAGGGAGTTCTGAAAGGAACATTTTGATATCCTCACTTGCTGAGGCTCATAGACAAAGCACGGCGGGAAGTGTCTTCCAGGGCCACGCAATCAGCCTGGAAGAAACTGTGGCCTGAGTTTGCTGCTGGAAAAGACTTTGAGGGTTTTGAGGCTGAGCCTATGTCTGTTGCGAGGAAACTGTCTCTGGGCAAGCCCATGGGCTTGGGCATGGGTGATGGTGACGATGTGGAGGAGCTGGTGGAGGCCCAGAGCGCTGAGCCAACCTCGGAGAAACTCCAAGACCTTCAGAGGGAGCAGCAACACACCACAGCTGAGGAGCTCTCTTCAGAGGAGAAGGAAGGGAGGATATTCCTACTTCACTAATCAAGGAAATGCTTGATAAATAGGGAGAAATGCAAAATTTTATTGACAAACCTCACCTTGACAAAGAAGTAGCAAACCGTGTGATAAACTTATCCTATGACAATGCAGCATGTGCACTTCAGGCAAGTGTTAAAACACAGCAAAAACAACATCATTGGATAGGTTTTTAGGTAGAAACATGCCCAGGGAGCCCGAGGCAAGGTCTAGTGGAGCAAAAAGACAAAGGAGGTAAAGAATCCCAGAAGGACAAGCTACCTGACATTTTTATGGAAGGGGACTCCCAAACAATAACATCCCTCCTCTCCATATTCAGTCATCAATAGCTCTCAACATTAAAGGCAAGTTCTAGTGTGTATGTAAATTTTCATTTTTTGTTGTATATTTCATTTTCTTTTAAATTTTCATTTACACTGCATGTCCTTTTTGTTTTTAAAGTGTTATTTATAGATTAAACAGTACATTAGACATGTATATAAGAAAGACTAAAACAGGGAATCATTTTGGGCTCTGGAACGAATTAATTCAATTTACATTATTTCTAATGGGAAAAAAAATGATTTGCTCTTGAAACAAATCGCTTCTCACACAGCCTTCCAGAATGAATTAATTTCCAGAACCAAAGTTCCACTGTAAAACCTGTCTGTGCTAAGAGCAGCCAGTAGGGGGCATTTTCTATCCCTTCAAAGCACTGCTCTCACTCAGAAACAGTGTTTTTCTCTTCCATTTCCCAAAATTTACAAAGCCCCAGGGAGTCTCTTTCCTTTCCACCACTCTCTTTCATTCCCCTCCCACTTCATTCCTGAGAAACAGAATCAGCTGTGACAGGAGCGGGGAACCTGAAGAATCTTGCTCTGCTTCAGAGAAAAGTGGGTGACATTAAAACGATCATCATAGTGTAATAGTACAATAGTACCGCTAGATGGCAGCATAGGCCCCACATTCCCAGCCAGACCACGCTACGTACAGTATTAACTATTTTCCTTATAAAAAGAAAACCACAATGCTTTGCACTAACCAACACAGGCAAATAAATGAAAAGAGTAATGATATAATGTCAAATGATTCAGGATAAAAGAAAATCCCTGTTATAGAGGAAAATGAAATTATCTTGAATGAAGAAGATTCACTAACGATGTTGATTTTCTGAACACGGAGCATATTTGTAAGGTTTCACCTCTCTCCTAGATGTAAGAGCATCTTTTTATCTCTGGGAATGCTAGCTAATAGAGGTAAACAGTGTAGGAAAAGAAAATTTCTATCAAAATTAAGTACCTGTCATGAGTAATGTATTAAAAAAGGACAGGAGGTTTGTCTCTGAGAGAGGGTGTGACACTTACTGTATGACTTTAGAGAGCTTCTTAACCATCCTGGGCTTCCATATCCTTTTTTGCATTCATTAGGCAAGTGAATTTAAGACGACTCTGAAATTCCCTAGGAAACAATAAAATATAGTGGTTAAGACTGATTTTTGGCCCTGGCCGGTGTGATGTCATCCTGTAACCTAAGGGTGGGTTGGATCCGCGGTCATGGCACATACCGTGGTTGCCGGTTCAGTCCCTGTGTGGACAAGTGCAATTGCCCTCTGGGCGCTTAAGATCCCCGCAGCGGTGCGTCAGGAAAGCAACCAGTCCATGCTGCCCTCCCATAGATGTTTCTCTCCTTCCCACTCCTTCCTCTCTCTCTGAAAAGTAATGAAAAAATGTCCTTGAGTGAGGATTTAAAAGAGAGAAAGAGAGAGACGTGATTTTTGGCATCAGATTTCCTGGGTGAAAATCCTAGTTCATCCTCTTACTGGTTGTGTGAATATTGACAATGGCTTAATAATTTTCTCTGAGTCAGTTACTTATATGTCAAATAGAGATGACATTGCTAGGAACTCTCTTAGGATTAGAGTCAGAATTGATGAAATACCAAGTGTTTAGGGCAATGTCTAGTGCACTGAAAATACAATAATTAATACAATGCTAACTGACAATCTCATTCATTTCTATTAACGTACTCTACACTTGCAACAACATGATTTTGATCAAAATTACTATCCTTCTTCCAGCCTCACAGTCTTGGAATTTTGGCCATCTTTGACCCCTTCTTTTTCAAGACTTGGGGTGGGGTTTTTTGTTTCTTCTTCAAAACTTCTGTTTATTTCCTTTGTATTCCCATTACCACTACAATTTTTTGCCTCTAATATAAATATACATCTCAATCAACCTCCTTGCCCCTAGTCTAATTTACCTTTTTTAATTATTTTTTAAAATATTTTATTTATTTACTTTTAGAGAGATGGGAAGGGAAGGAGAAAGAGAGGTAGAGAAACATCAATGTACATCAATGTGCAAGAGATACATCTATCAGTTGCCTCTCACACGCCCCCAACTGGGGACCTGGCCTACAACCTACGCATGCACCCTGACTGGGAATTGAACTGGTGACTTTTCAGTTCACAGGGCAGCACTCAATCCACTGAGCCACACCAGACAGGGTGTCTAATTTACTCTTATTCCATATACAATTACCAAATTTATATTAATGATACTCCTTTTTCTAATTTCTTTTCCATGGCTAAAATGGTTTGCTGTTACCTATAGGAAGTCTATTCTGTTATATTGGTCTATGTTAAAGTCCCTTTGCCAATATCATACTGTCTTTACTTTTAATTTTTTTTAATTTATTGATTTTAGAGAGGGTCAGGGACCATTGATTTATTGTTCCATTTATTTATGCATTCATTGGTTAATTCTTGTATGTGCCCTGACCAAGGAGCAAACCCCCAACCTTGGTGTATCAGGGACGATGCTCTAATTAACTGAGCTACCTGGCCAGGACAACAGCATACTGTCTTGATCATTGTAACTTTATAGTAAATAAATCTGAAAATCCTCCAACTTTATTCTTCTTATTCAAAGTTGTTTCAGTTACTGTAATTCTTTCGTCCTTCTGTATAGGTTTTAGGATAGTTAGCTTTTTTACATCTACAGTCAACTCTGCTAGGATTTCGATTGGCACTGCATTTAATCTGTACATCAGTTTGGTGAGAATTGGCATCTCCCTACAGTGAATCTTCCAATCAAAGAGTATAGTATGCCTCTACTTAGGTCTTCTATGCTTTCCACCATCAGTGTTTTATACTTTTCAGCATCTTCTTGTACATATTTTGTTAGATTCCTACCTAAGTATTTTATGTTTTTGAAGTTATAATCGCATTGATTTTTAAATTTTTGGCTTCCAATTGTACATTATTATTTATAGAAATATGACTGGTTTTTCCCCAATTTAAAAAATATTGGTAAATTATATATAACAAAATTTACCACCTTAATTTTTGGTGTACAGTTTGTGGTATTACGTTCACATTATTGTGCAACCATCCCCTCCACTCATCTCTGAAACTTTTTTTTTCAAATTAAGATTTTTTTTTTTTAGAGTGGATTAAAGTTCACAGCAAAATTAAGAGGAAGGTACAGAGAGTTCCCATATACCTTCTTTCCCTACACATGTATAACCTCCCTCAGTTTCAAGACCTTCCACCAGAGTGGTAAATTTGTTGCAATTGATGAACCTGGTATACTGATACATTATCACCCAAAGTCCAAAGTTTATATTAAGCTTCACTCTTGATGTTGTATTTTCTATGGGTTTGGACAAATGTATTATGACATGTATCCATTATGGTATCATACAGCGTGTTTTCACTACCCTAAAAATCCTCTGTACTCCACCATTCATCCCTCTCCCCTCCATTCCCAGCAACCACCGATCTTTTTACTATCTCCATAGTTTTGCCTTTTCCAGAATATCATATAGTTGGAATCGTATAATACATAGACTTCTGATGGGCTTCTTTCACTTACAAATATGCATTTTAGTTTCCTCCGTATCTTTTCATGGCTTGATAGCTCACTTCTTTTCAGTGCTGAGTAATATTCCATTGTCTGGATGTACCACAGTTTATTGATCCATTTACCTACTATGAAAGATGTCTTAGTTGCTTCCCAGGTTTGTCAACTATGAATAAATCTGCTATAAACATCTGTGTGCAGGTTTTTGTGTGAGCACAAGTTTTCAACGCCTTTGAGTAAATACCAAGGAGTGCAATTGCTGGACCATATGGTAAGAGTATGTATGGTCTTTTAAGAGACCATTAAACTGTCTTCAAAAGTAGTTGTACCATCCTGTATTTCCATCTCATTCATCTGCCCACTATTACTGGCAGGTAATAAAAAGTAAAACACCTTTTATTGTGTTAATCGCCTCCTCAAAAAAAAAAAAATTCTCTCCTGAAATTTGAGCTTTCATGGGCCGCCATAGTTACCATTCATTCCACTAGTTTCCACTTGGTGTTTCTGAAACAGGGATTGACAAATGAAACGTGTTTTAGAAAGGTTAAGCTGCTCATATAACAAGGGTAAATTGACAAACAAAATAGTGACAGAAAGAACAGTATTTACTGTCCTAGTGAATGGTTGCCTTTTACAGGGCAGTTTCAGGTGAGTGTTATATACAAGTTTAGATAACGGGAAGTTAAGAGACTAGGTAGAAAGGAAACTCAAACAGTATCTGTGGACAGCAACTTCTCTCAACAAAACAAAGGAAGTTTTCTAATTAGGATGAGAACTTACATTTGAAAAAAGTAAATATAATAATAACTGTGAAATTTAAAGTTTTAAAACTAAGAAGCTATTAATATAAAGAATTTTGACACTGTAAAGATTTTGACCCTGGCCAGGTAGCTCCGTTGGTTAGAATGTTGTCTGCGTAAGCCAAGGTTGTGGATTTGATCTCCAGGGCACATACAAGAACCAACCAATGAATGCATAAATATGTGGAACAACAAATCAATGTTTCTCTCTCTCTCCCCCTCTTCTTCCCTCCAAATCAATAATCTTTTTTTTTAAGTATAATTATTTTTTAAAAGATCTTGAAAATGAGCCACTTTTTTTTACAATATAAAAATATTTATGTGAAGGTGTAGCTGCATAAAATTAAATATTTTCTCCTCTGGTTAGTATTCATTGGTAGACTCTTTGGTCCTACTCACTTATCTATGACCTAAGACATTGAAGGAGAGACTGCTACTATGAAATATCAATTCATGGGTCATCAAGACTCCCAAATGAACAATAACTTTCCTCTTTTTTATGTATTATTATTTAATAGGTGTTACACACAGGATAATAAAAACCAACGGTACAAAAGGTTATAAACTGAGTTTCATGTGTTTTTCCTGTGCTTTTGTCCACAAGAGGTGCTGCAGTTCTTTCAGATTATCACAGTGGTGTGGAACTCAAAAAGAAGTTTACAAGCAAAGTTAAAGACTTTCAGTAATAAAATTCTACCACAATATTTGGATGGAGGGACTAGGGGTCCTGCCTTATTATTTTAAGCAGGTTCCAGCTGGGCTCCTGTGCAGGGATTAGTGCTGAACAAATAGGAGGCCCCACAGGGACAGGAAAAGGAAACACGTTGCGGGGACAGAGATGGCCTCCACCGCCCCTCTGGGTGCAAACTGCTAGCCTGCCATTCCCCAGAGCAGTGAGGTTTCAGGAGGACAGAAGAGTCTTAAAGCATCAATCCCGAATACCGTGCAAAGTCAGGACAAAATAATGAATACAGAAGCGTTAGCCATCTCAAGATGAGATACTGAAACTTTTATTTCCCCCCCATATATAAGCTAATAGCCAAGATAAAGAGGAAGAAGTATAAATAAATCTCAAGAATTAAGCCACTTTACCTAATTAACTGGGAAGATGTTGTCTTTTCTTTAAGAAAGCAATAAAGGAATCCAAAACATTTTTATTTTATCTTCGAGGTATTTCTAAGAGGCAATGAAACCTAGAAAAGTGATTAAAAATTAAGTGAATGTTTAAAAGTCCTAACTTTAATTCATACTTGGGGAGACTTTGCATGCTTAAAAGCTCTTGTAAGAGTGGGGAGTTTTATTCTCCACCGCACCCCACCCCCATTCTTGACTCATTTTTTTAAATGAGGGGGTGTAATAATTAATTTCATGTGTCAATATGCCCAGGCCCCACTGCCCGAATATATAATCAAATGTTATTCTGGCTGTTTCTGTGAGGGTATTTTTGACTAAGATCTACTTTTTTTTTTTTAATTTATTGATTGATTTTAGTGAGAGAGGAAGGGGGAAAGAAAGATATCTGTTGTTCCAGATCTTATTTATGTATTTATTGGTTGATTCTGTGCCCTAACTGGGATTGAACAGCAACCTTGACGTTATGGGGCTAAGGCTCTAATCAACTGAGAACCTAGTCAGGGCAAGATTTACATTTAAATTTGTAGATTTTGAATAAAGCAGGCTGCCCTCCCAAATGTAGGCTGTCTTCATCCAATCAGCTGAAGACCTGAAAAGAACAAAAGACTGACATCCCCCAAAGAGCAGACAGCCTTTGGACTTAAACTGCTACTTCGGCTCCTGGCTGGGTTTCCAACCTGCCAGCATCGTGCAGATTTTGGACTTGCCAGTGTCCATAACAATATGAGCCAATTCTTTAAAATAAGTCTCTTCATATGCGTCACACACACACACCATTCCTATTTGTTCTACTCACTTTTTTTCTCTGGAGAATCCTGAGGTTTCAGGGGCTTAGGGTGGGAGAGAGGGGTAATCAACTTCCATGTAGCTTTTAAATGCTCGTCTCTTTTTTTTAAGGTTTTATTTATTTATTTTTAGAAAGGGGGAAGGGGAGAAACATCAATGTGTGGTTGCTTCTCGGAGCCCCTCACTGGGGACCCAGCCTGTAACCCAGGCATGTGCCCTGACTGGGGATCCAACCAGCAACCCTTTGGTTCACAGGCCGGCACTCAATTCACTGAGCCACACCAGCCAGAGCTAAATACTCAAGTCTTCATTATGTAACTGTATGTGCTGGTTCACCTCATTTGGGACTCCATTAACATGAGTTAGAGATAGGAAAAATCTGGTAGATACTGAAGAGAAAGAAAAATTCACAGTATGGGTGAATTATGTGCCTCTCATATATGGCATATAGACCACTGTAGCTGAAGCAAGTGATCTAAATACAGTAATTATCAGAACAGCACTGCTACACAGTAGCTTGTGCACAGAATGTTAGACAAATTTTCAAACTTAATTTGCAAAGAATAATCTCCAAAAACGTGTGTGTATGTGTATAAATCAAACTGACAACCCTTCAGTTCATAGACCAGTGCTCAATCCACTGAGCCACGCCAGCCAGGGTTTATTGTGAGTTTTGTTTTTTTAAGCTCAGGGCCAAACTTGACATTTTTTTGTAAGTGAGAAGAACCTCCCTTAACCACTATTGTGGAACACTGACTGGATGGCTTTAGAATTCTTTTTGCTAATTTGCTAATTGTGGTCATTCAACGATACTTCTTAATGTAGTCAATCTAAACTTAAAAGACAACACAGCACTTACATGCAAAACTTATTCTGTGGTAAAGTCATTTTGACAATAAAAGCAAGATTTCCATTCTCACAAAAATTTGTAGTGGTTATATTTTTGGGGCTCAAACTACAATTTTAGCATATTTTATAGAGACCTCAATGCAAATACAAAGGAAATTTTCATATTTCAAGACCCATTTAGTTGTCCCACTGAGCAACTTTCACTTAACTTTTAAATAAGAAATGATGGGATCTCACATGCTAAACAGAAAATGTCCAGAGAATAATCTAATTCTATAATTGTCTTCCAAGAGAT